>JANHGO010004276.1:0-25327 GCA_024606505.1 Aquila spilogaster | reverse complement strand
TGGGTTTTAGCAGGTGGGAGGAGTTATTTGAGGCTGGGAAGAAGAGCATATGAGCGCAGGGTAAATGGCCTATGCTTCGCTGCTCATGTTTTTGGTTTTTTTGTGGTTTGCTGTAGTGGCATGTGCAAAGTAATAATGTAACTCAGTTAACTGTATTTCGTGAGTGAGAATTTCCTGGCTTTTCTCTTGGGCATGTACCAACATAAATATTTAACTGCATGAGTAGTTATTAGTGCTGATGTTATCTTCTGGTCAGCCTTGTTGGCTTCTTCACAAAGTGTTTGTGGAGAAAAGCTGTCAGTACAGGTTTTGGAGCAGAGATGTTGAGCTGAAGAGAAAAACAGAGCAGTGAGGCTTTGTTGTGACCCAGCTGTCCAAGAGCAGTTGTAGAGTCTTCCATCGGAACTGTCCTCCGCTTCAAAGTGTGGGAGGCTAAAGCAGCAGCGCTGAAATCTGTTAAAGTGCTGGTGCTTTCACTTAAAATTTACCCTACACTCAAGCTCTGAAGAACAACAGAGCCTTCCATTCAGACTGTCACTTGTCTGTCCCCAGCTCTGTCTGCCTGTACCCGACTTGTCTGTGCAGAAGTCAGAGCTGGCATGTCGACGATGCAGTTTGTCAGAAGATCTTTGGGAAAATCACTGCAGGTTTTTACTTAGATGTGATTTTTGCCTTTGGCATGCGAACTTTTGTGGTAGTATTCAGAAGGAAACAGTGACAGATCACTGATTTTTCTGGCTGGCATGGATGCTCTTCACGCAGGTACTTCACAAAGAAGTACCAGTGTTCAAGAAGGGGAGGCAACCAAATGAAATATGTTGTTTGTAGAAAATGTTGTTTTCCAAGGGAAATGCAATGAAGCATGAGCAACATGGGGAAGACGATTAGAAACATGATTTTCTGTTTTGAAAGATTTTTTTCTTTTTACCTTAGGAACAATTATTAGAGAAAATTCAGTTGTTTCAAGGTTAATATTTCCAAACGTGAGTCTAGGAACCTAAAGTGTGAAAATTTACTGGCTTCAGTTGTTTGAATCTACCTTTACTTAATGATGTTTTCATAATAAACGCATCTCACTGTTTAAGTTACTGAGGTTCCCTTCTGCTTGTTTTGACAGGCAGAATAGTAATAGCTGCAAATGAAGTGACTGTATTATGGTGTCTTTTTCCTATCCAGAGTGTGGCTCTGTACATACTTGGTGATGAGAGCGCTGTATCTAATGAAGCTTCCCCTTATTTGTACAAAATTACGTCAGGTAATGATGCTTTAATGCCATTGTACTATCTCCTAGAGTCATGATGTGCTGTCCTTTTGCTTGGGAAACAAGGAGATAATAAAGCCTTGTCTTTTCTAGGGCAACAAAAACAACAAATAGAACAGGATGACAATCGGTATGTTTTTCAATATTATTTTAATTTCTGAATATTTGCCTTTTTGTGGAGCTTTTGATTAGATTTTATTGGCTTCTCCTTTGTTTTCCATTATTTTACAGATGCAGTTTTGGACACAGCATGTCTATTTCCAGCCTTGCTGAGAAGCTGATTATTTGGTTGACTGATATTGGTATAAATAACTTTTATCTTTCTGTGAGATGGTAACAATTGTAAATAAGTCTCGGAATTGCATAGTACAAAAAGCATTGTATCAAGTTTTGGTTAACAGGTTTCTGTTTTGTTTTTGTTTTTTTCCCCCCTGCTCGCTAACTTTAAGATTTCACCTTAAGAGATCTGGAGACTCTCCCCTTTGGTGTGGCTCTTCCTATCAGAGATGCAATATATTACTGCCGAGAGCAGCCTGCCTCAGACTGGCCAGAAGCAGTTTGTGTTTTGATTGGGCGCCAGGATCTGTCTAAACAGGCATGCGAAGGCAACCTACTAAAGAGTAAATCTGTGAGTATGGGCACAAGTGGATTTTGTGACACTAAATATTGGACACAGCACTCTGCACAGTATCTGTTCCACCATCTGCTGATGCTCAGAGGGTGTAGGTTAATGGAGCATGGAAGCTGCAGAATTGAAGATGGAAGGCAATACAGGATTTACATGCATATGATGGTTTCAGTATAAAAGCCAGCATCTGGCCCAGGAAAAGTACATACATACATAGCCAGGGGAACTCAATAAAGCAGATTTTAAACTTCATTTAAGCATAGTGCTCAAAAGTTTTGCCTGCAGAGCAATTTGATTGCCTGTAAGTCGTCTTCTCTAAAATCTTTTGGTACTACTTTTTTCGTACTCTGTCCAGAGACTCTGCCATCGTAACAACAGTGGCCCAGGGAGAAGGAAGTGGGAATTTTTCAGTCTAGCTGCTTCCTGAGTTGGCATAGCTGGGGTCTCCCTTTTCACTTGGAAGATCTGGATTACTTTCTGAAGTACATTTTTCTTATTTTTCTCCTTTTTCTCAGGAAGGGCTTAGTTATTTTTATCCTAAAGAAAACTTATAAAGTGTCCTTCCTTTTCTTTTAAACATCTTCTGATGGTGGGAATTAGTAGCATCTCTTGGAGTTAGAGCTTGCTTAAGTGTCTCTTGTTGAGGACACTGGAATCCAAAACTGTGTGTGAAAGCTGACTAATGGTACGCATAAATAATAGCAGAGAGAATGTGTGACTTCTTTTCAGGAGTCAGGAGAAGGGTCTTGTATTCTCAGGTACATCTTGTTCAATTTTAACTGTCTCAGCTTTGGAAGTGATGTTAAAATTACTTGGATTTTTTTTAACAGGGACATCTAATTACATTTCAGGAAAGTTAAGTGCTTTTTTAATCATGTGGAACAAAAGTAAAACTGCTTATTGAAGTCTGATGTGGCACCATTAATTAAAAATGCATTTTATTTTCTTGTGGTTAACTTTTCCCAGTTCTAACAGTGCTGAATTTTAAAATGATG
Organism: Aquila spilogaster; assembly: GCA_024606505.1. NCBI lineage: Eukaryota > Metazoa > Chordata > Aves > Accipitriformes > Accipitridae > Aquila > Aquila spilogaster. Next base: position 22,443 of record JANHGO010004276.1, on the reverse strand, counting down.
ATGATAGTGATTTTATCACTTTACAACAATGCCTCGAATATATGTTACCTTAAAAGGATAGTGATCTTCAAACACCAAATTGTTTGTCATTTCTCAGGAGGGCAGGGTGGAGTTTCCTGTTTCAAAACGGACGCTGACTATATGGGTGGTGCAGTTATGTATTGAGATTCAGCGCATATTTATCAGAAGAAATTAGTTTTCATTCATCAGCTGTTAATCTGCTTGCACTCCTGGTGTCGTGTGCCTTGAGAGAGCCTGTGTTAGATCTAGTTTTGATCTAGTTTTTTCCAGTTTTAGATTTGATGCCTTCTGATAGTTAGCAACACGTGTGCACTACTGAAAGTTACTTCTCTTTCCCGTGCAGTCTGTGGGCCCAGTGCTGTCCTCTGATAGTCCTTCTGGAGCTGAATCGGAAGAGGATGAGGATGGCATGAACAACATGAATGATGAAGTCATGTCACTGATATGGAGCAAGGATTTGAGAGTGCAGGAAGTACGCAGGCTCCTTCAGAGCGCCCGTCCTGTACGTGTCAATGTAGTGCAGATGCCAGAAGCTAGTGACCATGATTTCATAGAAGAAAAAGAAAACCGGTAAAGAATACTGTTTCTAGTAGGCTTTCACTTTGGTGAAAAATGGATAATCTTGACTTAAGTACGTTTAATCAAACAGTGTGGTGTATTTCTGTCTGAACAGAACACTGAAGTAGGCAGGCCTGTGTGAAGGACTCACAGAAGAGAGCTGTGTTTTGTTAATTCAAGTGTTGAAGTTTAGTATGCATCAAAACTGTGTTGTGTTTTATTGGACAGCTCTTAGGATTGGAGCAGCACATGGCGAAGTCTGTTAGTTTGAACCCCGCGTGGCATTTAGGGTTTGGAAAGTGCTAAATGTAAGCAGAACCTACTTTGTGGAGAACATGCATCTGTAGAGAATAAAGCATTGTCTTATCTCCTGTGTAAAACTGGAGAGCCCTTTATTCTGGTCTAAGCAAGTCTTAAGTCAGGGGACCTAGTTAGTTCTACAGAAGGCAAGCTCACTGCTTCATTCTCTCTTGAAAGCTCCTATTGGAGCTATTCTTTGCCCAGTCAGTCACGTCCCTGCTCTACTTCTTTGTTCATTTGTTTTGGGGGGTCTTAACAGTGTTGTCTTCAAAAAAGTAAAATAAAAAAGGAGGGGGGGGGGAAAACACTAAAAACTTAAGAACATTGTTAACATGCAAAGCACTCTACAGAAGTAGAAAACTGAAGGAATGCATCGAATTATTGTCTGACCTAACAAGCTGAGTAATCTAACAAGTCTAGAAAGTGTTTCCAGAGTAAATCATAGAGAATTGTGGTCAGTATTCCTGGAAGTACATTATTAATTCTGTACACTGTTATTACTAGATGTGATCACTAGTCATAGCAAGATCACACAGCAATTAACTTTGTTTTGCTTTCTCCTTTCACCTCGCTTCTGATATGCTGCTAAATTGTAGTGTGGGTTTGCTTTACTAGCACCTAGCTTAAAGTGAAAAACAGAGGCAAATTTCAGCATATCAGCTGAGGTGTATCCTTGAGATTAATCTTGAAGGATCGAAGACTTTGGTTTGTAAGTTTAACCTACTAAAAAAAAAAAGGGGGGAGGGGGAGCATAATACTGTCTGAATCAGGAAAAAAAAAAAGGCTGACCATCCAGTGCCTGTTATGTGTCATCTCACTTTATTTCATATGTTTGGAATATATTAAGCAATAGGTTTTGTTTTGGTTTCCTCAACAGGTTGTTACAACTGTGCCAGCGAACCATGGCACTGCCTGTTGGACGAGGAATGTTTACTTTGTTCTCCTATCATCCTATTCCAGCAGAGCAGTTGCCCATTCCTAAGCTGAATCTAACTGGTATGTTGCTCAGTGTTTTCTTCTGAAGAAATTCAGTATTTAACAGAACATGACGTAGTTTCTTAGTTGTTACCCCATTGTTTTTTGAACCTCTTGCGATCTTATAGCACCTTCTGTGTCTTTCTTCCATAGTGTAAGTGGGCTTTGGGAAGAAACAGCATTTCTTGTTTTGAATCTGCTGCTTGCTAGTGTTTTCTCCTGGAATGGTCAAGACCAACATTATTTTCTAATGCAGACCTTATAACAGGTACATTCTGATAGGCAGAGAATAGTGAAGTTGCCCAAGGATGCATAGCTGCTCAGTGTTGCGGTCATACAGAAAGCAAATAGTGCAAGTCCTCACTGCTTTTTATCTAGTGTACTGTGCTCATCATCTGATGTGCCTGAAGATATCCAAGATTGTCTTTAGATCAGAAGTGTGACTTTCATGCTGCCAGTGTTCACTTGGCACCCTACTGAAGTTCAGAGCAGTTTCTGAAGGGGTTTGGATTCACCTAATTGCTTTCAATGATTCTGTCACGGGCAGGCCGTGCTCCTCCTAGGAACTCTACCGTTGATCTGAACACTGGGAACATCGACGTGCCTCCTAACATGGCTTGCTGGGCCAGCTTTCACAATGGGGTAGCTGCTGGACTGAAGATAGCACCTGCTTCACAGATAGACTCTTCTTGGATTATCTATAACAAGCCTAAGAATGCTGAACAAGCAAATGAATATGCCGGCTTCCTCATGGCTCTGGGTCTCAGTGGGCATCTCACAAAGCTTGCCACGCTCAACATACATGACTACTTAACAAAGGTGAGGCCTTCTTTCATAAGCAGTGGAGAGATATACTTGTGAAACTTGATTTCTGTAAACAAAACAAGTTTTTTTGGGAGGCAGCATATTTCTTCAAGAACTGAAATTGGAAGTTTGCCGGTGTGGGCAAAAATCAGAACTGCTTTGTTAATCTTAGAAGTGCAAGACTTCTATTATAAAAGCTTTTCGGTAGTTTTGTCACTAAACCTTTCCACATTGTGATGATGGGCAGCTCATTGAGAGAGAAATGCTGAATTACCTCTGCTCAATCTGTATGAAAACGTTTTTGTTAATACTTGTGCATTACAGAGCTAGAGCCAGGGACTTGAGATTTTATGAATTTTGTATTAAAAGGCTTGAGCATCACATATGCTTGTGAAATCTCACCTTAAATTGTCTGAAACTGTGTCTGTCTATTTCCTTTAAAGCTTAAGAATAAATGTTACATATGGCTCAAGTGGGAGAGGGATAGATAATGAACTACCAGGGATGTAAAGAAAAACTTTAGGTTTTGTTTTCAAAGCATCCTGTATATTGGGACTTCAAGGAAGTAAATATCTACATTATAACCATGGTTAGCAATTCGTTGTATAAGAATCTTTATGTAGATGAAGTTTGCTTCTCATAAACTTGGGAAACACTGTTACACCCATAACAGCTAGTATTCATTTTCCTTAAGAGTTGGCTGCAAAGCTTTTGCAGCTGTGTGTATTGGAAAACGTAAGACTTGTCTTTGATGCTGGGGCAGGCACCATTCTTTTCTGATTGTACCTGCTTTCCTTCATTGCTGATGTGTTTCCTTCCTCAGGGCCATGAGATGACAAGTATTGGGCTGTTGCTTGGTGTTTCTGCTGCCAAGCTGGGCACGATGGATATGGCTATTACGCGGCTTCTGAGTATCCACATACCTGCCCTGCTACCACCAACTTCAACGGAGCTGGATGTCCCCCACAATGTGCAGGTGGCTGCTGTGATAGGAATAGGGCTTGTCTATCAGGGCACTGCCCACAGGCACACAGCTGAGGTTCTGCTGGCTGAAATAGGTGGGTGCTAACACTGTAAAAATAAGGTGATGACTGGAAGAGAGTTGCAACGTGTGTGTGATTTCCACAGTGTATCAGGGGCCTGAATGTGTTGAGAGATCTTTTAATTAAACCTCTGCCACTTCAGTAGGCACCTCACAATTGTCAAACCTCATCTTTTGCTTTCAAAGTAACAAGAGGTTCCTGTGAACTGTGTTTGTAAAGCAGAGAACACGCTCAGAATTTAGCAGAGGAGATGCAGAATCATTGGTGCTGGACCTACATTCTTATTGCATCTGGAAACTTTGACCAAATATAACTGGTCTGGGGCTTCTGGGGTTGCCAGCTGTTTGGTAGGACTGCCTTAACTTCATGTTCCTGCTAACCCAGATGTTGTAGATTCCTGCAGAAATTCTGACTCTCTGCAGCACTCAAGATGCCTGTTATTTCTCATGTCTGTTCGTGCGGTAGATGTCACCGTAGACACCAGATTGAGGCACTAGATGGGAAAAACACTTGCTTCTTCAAGGGCAGTCTTTTTGACTCACTGGTGGAAGCACAGTTGTCATTTCATAAATTCTCCTGTTCCCAGTGTTGTTGCTCAGGGTTTTCCTTTGAGAGCTGATTCTGAACAGTAAAGTTCTGATCTGAACTGTCCTTGTTCTCTGTGTAGTTCTGATTTTGTTTCTAACACTTAAATTCTTGTTTGTATCCATGTGTGACTTCAGTTAAGAGACTGCAGTTTACTAAATAGAGAAAGGGATATATTTTAAGATGAAATTATATCTGTTATCTTTCTGGTAATCTGATACATGCAATCTTTTACAAAAAGTGATAGCTTTTGAACTCTGCTGACAGTGTTTGTTTAGGCTCAGTGATCTTCAAAGCATGTGTAATTGAAATGTGGCATTTTCACTGTGTCTTTGAATTCCGACTGTATCGTTCAGCAGCACACACATACTGGTTCTGGAGAGGTTTCCCATTGGGTGATGAATGAGTTAAGTTTAAGATGAGTGGGTATATGTATTTTTGGGTTGGTTTTTTTTCAGGACGTCCACCTGGACCAGAAATGGAGTACTGCACAGACAGGGAGTCCTACTCACTGGCATCTGGGCTGGCCTTGGGCATGGTGTGCTTGGGAGTAAGTGCCTCTTTCCACTTCAGCTGCAATTAGTAGAAGAATCATTGTATATTGGGGCAGGGCTAATGAGAACTATTTCATCTTTGAACCCTCTCTTGGCCAAGTGATTTTTTTGTTGTTGTTATATAAGGAGACAACTGCTTATTATTTTTTCTCTTTATTCTTTAGCATGGCAGTAATCTGATAGGTATGTCAGACCTCAATGTTCCTGAGCAGCTTTACCAGTACATGGTTGGGGGTCACAGGCGGTTCCAAGCAGGAATGCACAGAGAAAAGCACAAGTCTCCCAGTTACCAAATTAAGGTATGTGTTGATGTCCTTTGCTTGTTTAAGGAGAAAGTAGTATTAGCTTAGAAGTCTACAGAAGTCTTTATCTTGGTGAATTAAGTGACCTTGAATCTTTACTCACATCACTATGGGCTGTTACGTTCCAAGTCAACTAGTCTGAAAGTATGCACTTGTTTTCACAGGAAGGAGACACAATAAATGTGGATGTTACTTGTCCGGGCGCCACACTTGCCTTTGCTATGATCTACCTGAAGACTAATAACAGGTATTGACCTTGGATGTACTCGAGCACTTTGCTGTAACTTGTGATAGGAGTTTAAACTGCCATAACGTTGGCTTTGCCTCATGTGGCTCACTCAGGTTTGTGTGTCACTGTAATACGATCTGGAACCCCTGTTCCGTTACTGTGCTCCGCAGGTCCATTGCTGATTGGCTTCAAGCACCAGATACCATGTACTTGCTGGACTTCGTAAAACCAGAGTTCCTTTTATTGAGAGTAAGATTCCTCTTTTGTTTCATTTCTCAGTCTATATTTACTGATATTCAAAATACATCTTATTTTTTTTATTTCAATAAACTCCGTATGCCTGACATGCAGAACCCTTTCTATAGATAGCTGCCCTGTTACTTGTCAGGTAGAGTCGTACCTTCAAACAATCTCTGCTTGCTTCTCACACCATGCTAGAGAGACACAGAATTTGGTGAGAAACACTTGAAGGATACATCTCAAGCAGAATAAGCTAAATGTTTAAGTGATCATTTTGTAGCTTTTCCCAAATTAATTTCACACATTGAAAAAAAGTTAAGAAACAGCAAGGGAGCTGCTAATGGGCAGCTGCATTTCTGGATGCATGTAATATATTAAAAACTAACATTAATGTCTTTTTTTTTTCTTCCTTACCTTTTGGCTTTATCATTTTCTTAGACCTTAGCTCGGTGCCTGATTTTGTGGGATGACATCATGCCCAGTTCTGAGTGGGTTGATAGCAACGTGCCTCAAGTAGGTATTTATGCTTCCCAATTTTACATCTTGCTGACTTGTGCGTGTGAACATTTCCTCAGTTACATGAGCTGCACAATAAAGTGTATGTTAATTTGCTTTATTTCCTTGGTATGGGATGCGTAATTTGACTTAAGAGAGACTGTGGGCTGAGCTAACAGTTAACCCTGTTCTCTTATCACACTAAGGCCAGAGAAGAGAGGCAGAAAAGATGACTATAACAGACACAAATTGCAACGTGGGAATTTCTGTTACACTGGAAGGAAACTATATTTGCAGGGGGAATGGTCAGATATCAGAAGAAAAGCCCAGGACTTTGATCTTTGAGATTATTCAAAGCAAAATTTGATAAGATAACCTGAGCAAATCTGATCTGGCTTTGACGATGGCTTTTCTTTGAGCATGGGCTTGGACCAAAGACTGCTAGACTTCCCATCCTCTGAGGTGTGTCAGGTGTTTTTGGCCCAAGTGAATAATCAAAACGCATTTTAAATTTGTTCATGTGACAGAGATGGTGGTTATGCAGGATTCTTCGACTGTTATGGGAGCCCTAGGGGCTCACATCCCCTTCAGCATGATGGGATGGAACTCTTCAAGACAATGATGCCAGAGGGAGAAAGGGGTTAAACTTTCCTCCACGATGACCAGACAAACAGAGTGCAAAACTTTTCAGCAGGAGGATCAATCATATTCCTGGATATGTTGCATGGAATTTTTAAGAGCAAATTAGATTATATCTTTCAGAAGTCTTTCAGAATTACAGGGTGGAGATGAACTCTGTGACCTCTCGAGGTCTCATCCTGTTCTGTTTTCTCTGATACTTGAGTACATAGAACACTATCACACACATAATAATGCCATTGTTTTAGAAATATCTAAGGAACCAGATACACACACTTTCTGGATCAGCAATACAGTGGAGCAATAGCATGTTACAGAAAAGCTAACTTGTGTGTTCCTTTGAAACAGACCTGTTTTCTATCACATATGAACCCTTGATGGCTAGAGGACTTGGAGAGGTTCCCCTCTATTCATTTGTTTCTTACGCTTTTTTTTATAGATCATAAGAGAAAACAGTATACCTCTTCATGCAACAGAGCTGCCTTCATCTGAAGACCTGAGTTTAGAAACACTGATGTAAGTAACTCATAAAAGATGAGATGCAGATAAAAGAATATTTTACAAAGCCAAATTCTACTTCTGAAAAAATGCAGCTGAACTTTTAAAGACATATCAGTATCAAATAAACCTTTCCCTTGGTATTTGGGAAATTTATTCTGTTTTCTGTAACAGAGAGGATCTGTCTTTTTTCTTTCTTTTGTCTTTTATTCTAAGAGCTTGTGATGCAGATTAATAAAAAATAAATGCTTAGTCAATTCCTGTTTATGTTGTTTATTAGGCAAGCTCACGTCTACATCATTGCTGGAGCATGTTTGTCACTGGGATTTCGATTTGCTGGCTCAGAAAATAAAGCAGCGTTTAACTGCTTGGTAAGAGGTTGGATTTTTTCACCTTGAATCCATGAAGCTATAGCTTATCTTTGTATCTCTATTTAGTATGCACTTCTTTTCTTTCCAGGACAAATACGCAACAGATTTCCTGAAAAGTTTGTCAGCACCAACAGCTTCTATAGTAAGTTCTTCCAAGTTTTCTCTCTACCTTGATTACCCTCACTGAAACCTTGATGCAATCAAAACCATCCCTTTTACTTGTGTAGATTACAGACTTATAGAATGTAGCAGGGATGTGAATCATTGTTAAGAATTTCACTGGTTCTCCACTCTCCCTCTTTTTGTGGAATGTGGTTTTCAAACTCTGGGGTAGAGAGCAGCATATTAGACAGATCAGAAGTGTGCATTTGACCACAGAACTGTAATAACACCTTCCCTGTTCTACACGAAGATAGGTCACTACAATCTCGAAACGTGCCTGAGCGTCTTGCTGCTGTCTCTTGCAATGGTGGTGGCTGGCTCTGGAAACTTGAAAGTTCTTCAGCTTTGCCGTTTCATGCACAAGAAGACCGGTGGAGAGATGAACTACGGATTCCATCTGGCTCACCACATGGCTTTGGGGCTTCTCTTTCTGGGAGGAGGAAGGTAACTTGCTATTTCCAAAGGCCGTTTTTCTTCTTTCCACCTTTTCTGCACAAGCTGGAGCAATGCATTTACTTTTTTTTAATGGGAACACACTTGTAAATTCCTTGTCTGCACTTTGCTGCTGTCCTTCCCTCTTGCAGGAGACCAAAATATTTTGAACGTCTGTGGTAGTGGCAGGTGTTCGCTAGCACTAAAACTAATAGATAATGTTTTTCAACAGGTATTCACTGAGCACTTCAAATTCTTCAATTGCTGCTCTCCTCTGTGCTCTGTACCCTCACTTCCCAGTTCACAGCACAGACAATAGGTAAGGGTCTGCATAGTTCATGTTTCCTTAAAGTTCATATTTCCTTAACTTTCAGGCTAAATCTCCTTACAATAGAGGTTACATAAAGAAATCCTCTAGAATATTTACATAGGCACCATATAGCTAATTTTTTTGGAGGTTCTCCCCCTGCAGAAATATAAAAAAAACAGAAGGAATGAAGTGATGGCTCTGCTCTTTGATCAGTGAGGAAATGCAAACAGGTTTCCTGAGGCCTCTACCTTGTGCTACTATGACTTGTCCGTTCCAGCTTGCTCAGCAAAAAAAAGCAGTCATGCAAGATCTGTCCATTTACGATTCTTAATCTGTTCTAGTTAAAATTCTTGTTAAAAAGAATTTTCTTGTTAAAAGTCTTGTTAGCTGAAGCATACCATGTTAAGGAAGTCTTGAAAACCTACTATATTACTCCAAGTTTCACTTTGGTTCTGTTGACAGCTGTATGTAGTTACTGAGTTGTGTTCATTTTAATATTTGGGATTATTCTGTATTTGTACTGCATGTCTTGAGTTTCCTATTCCCACACACAGGTATCATCTTCAGGCTCTGCGGCACTTGTACGTGCTGGCTGCAGATCCAAGGCTCTTAATACCCGTTGATGTGGACTCAAACACTCCTTGTTATGCACTGATAGAGGTTACATTCAAGGTAAGGAGTGAAGGCATTTGAGGTGTGGGAGGCAACTGAAAACTGTGATACACCAAAGCTCTGTTATTTTCATTGTTGTGGCCTGCAGTCTTGGGTTTGTTTTTAAGTTGCGGTGGAGATAAGCCCGATTCTTTAGGCAAATAATTGAAGGGTTATGTTCAGCCCACTCACGCGTTACATGTGCTTTGATGACATTTTGAGAGGAGAATACAGGACAAACAAAAAGCACCACAGAGTCTTCAAGTGTGTCATAACTGACCCAGAGTCATAGTTCTCGTCTTTCTAAAGAGTAAACTTCCAGAGACTCAGAGGTGGGTTGGAGCCGTTTGTGGGTTTAACAGCTGCCTTCTAATTCTGCTGAAGCTGGCAACTTGGTGTCTCTCTTTACACGATGTGCCCTCTGGAGAAGAATGCTTTCTGCACTGTTTATTCTCATATAGATTAATGTGAGATGGGTGGTGCTTGAGAAAGACCTAAAGAAAAGGGTTGCTGAGATTTCAGGGGAGAAATGTTGCAGTGCAGATCCTCTGTGAGTCTGGCAAAGCTGGCTGAAGTTCTGTTCCTTGCTGTAGAAGGATAGCCCTATTCACAATATCGTTTTCTTCTCAAGCTTTTGGATTTCAGTTGAGTGTGTCTCATGTGTGGTGGTGCTTCCATGAGAAGTATGTCTCTAGTTCAGGCTGATGTCGTCTAATGTAAAAGGCAATGCTAAGCTACTTAGAGTTCAGCAACAGAAACTGACTGACCTCTGCAACTGTGTTGTGAGAAGCACATTTTCTTTCTTTTCACATGAAAGTGAGCTTTTCTAATTTGTGAATCCTGATGGCATTTTGAAGGGCACACAGTGGTACGCAGAAACCACCGAGGAAATGATGGCACCCACGCTTCTTCCAGAGCTTCACTTACTGAAGCAGGTAAAAGAAGACTCTGTTTAATGGGGAGTGTAATCACCTGGGTTTTGTGCTGCCCGTGGTGCAGGACCACTTGGTGAAGTTTCTTTGATCCCACATCCAGCACTAGCCAGGCTCTGGACAATGCTGTCCTATAGCAGTGGCTCTGAAGACAGTTATCACTATGAAGTGCACGTGCTGTCTCGTGGCACGTGCTTCTCTTTGGTCTTGGCTGTCACACTTTCAAGATCTGATGTAGCAGGGATTTCCCTGTGCCAAAAGCTTCACTGCAGGAGAGATGAAGCTAGGCCCTCTTTCATGTTTTCAGAGCGGGTAGCATGATAAAAGGTCATTTCCCCTTGTAAGGGCAGAGAGAGAACTTCAGGCTTATGTGGAAAACCCTTACTTTTACAGTTCTGGTTATACCTAATAATAAAAATGCTTACATCAACAGATCAGAGTGAAGGGACCACGGTACTGGGAACTGCTAATAGATTTAAGCAACGAAACAAATCATCTCAAGTAAGTATTATTTGTAATGCTTAAATGAATAATAACCTTGTAGTATTTTAAAAAAATGTAAAAAAAAGAAAGCCAACAAACTCCCATGCTTGTAACACCTACGGTTTGCAAAGTAGTCTGGTTTTGATCAGTTTGCTGTTGTGCATTTGACGGTGCTTTAAAGTGAAGAAAGAAACTGCGTAGTTGGTTTCACCTGTTGATGAGAATAATTCATGCAAAAACAGGTCAGGGGAAAACCTGATAGTAAAAACCACAGATATTGATAGCGGGATTTAGCAGCACCAGAAACCATCTGAATCTCATGGTTTTAGTTTAGTTTTGAGTTGGTGTGATGTCATGTTTCCCAGGCTGTTGATACAGTAATTAGCCAGCAGTTACCGCTTTGTGAAATACAATTTCTCTGATGTTACGTGAAGTATACAAAGTACTGCTTACTGCATTTTTAACTCCATTGGGCAACTGTGAAAAACAGAAATCTTACCAGAATACAGTATCTGTGAGTAAAATCATTCTCATGTAGTGCTTTTAGCAACCTACAGCGTAGCTTGTCACCGTGAGTAGCGTAGAAGAAGCCAGCTGCATCTTTCATCAGCAGCATAGTTGTTCTAGTTACATTAAATGCCACCATTGAGATTAATTTAAGCATTACAATGCTGTAGCTGTTGGTCTATGCCTTTAGCATTAACAGACAGAACTGATGCAGAGCGCAGAGTCCTCCAGATCAGCAGGCACATCCTGACTCATCTGCTGCACCAGAGCTGGCAGAACACAGCTTTGTCCTTCTGCAGAGACTGCTCACACTTCAGTGCTTGTTTGCCCAAAAAGAGCCTGCCAGTACTGCCACAGCAGAAAGCAGCACGGGTGGCTGAGGAGCTTGCTGCCTTTGGCTCTGTCTGCTCTCTGGGACTCCAGATGCTTTGACTCTGTTATCTCTTGTCACTGCTGCATGTTTTCCTTGGTGCTGGACTCATCCTGGAAGAGTCTAACAGAAACCTGCTTTAGGAAGTTACACTCCTTGTATTAGCAGGGCTTACCCTGTTTTCATCACCATTGCCTTCCACCACTTCACCATTTAACAGCAGCCTACCCCTGAAGTTACCAACATTTGTGTTTATGCAAGCTTAAATAATCAAGGCAAAGCATAAGTGAGGATATTATATATGAGCTGTGGAGTTCATGTTTATTTTGCAGGTCAGCATCATTGTGTGCATCTGCCAATGTAAAGTAAGCACTGCTGTTGTTATTTCAGATCAATTCTTTCAAAGGGTGGTGTCTTATACGTGAAGCTGAGAGCTGGGCAGCTTTCCTACAAGGAGGACCCCATGGGCTGGCGTAGTTTCTCAGCACAGACTATTACTCATGGAAACGAAGCTCGATCGTTCAAGGTATCACTGCCATCCTAGTTCTCTGACTCATGCAGAGCAACATGGAGACTTTCTTATGCAGGCAGCATGGCACATAGAGATGAAAGCTGGTAAAACTTTGTTAAAAAGAGATCTGGCAGTAACAAGATGTCACCTCAGAGGAGTGTCCGAGGACAGGCCATGAAGAACTGAGAATGCCACCTCTTAAAAGACCAAAGGAAGCACAGAAGGTTTGGGCTGTTATTTCCAGCAGGTAGCATTGCCACCAGGTTATAAGTGAAGTCATTTGTTTTGCTCGAGGGAGAAGGAGTTTGGTGACTTGCACAGGGCATGCAATGAGCTTAGGCCAACAGCATCCATGCAAATGTGTATCTGTCACAGAACTACTGGACAGATTTTGCCCATGATATGCTTTTCTTAGGTTGCAGTGCTCTCACTTGTGTTCTGGGGAAGGAAAAGATGCATATAAATCACTATTTCGTTTGTGTGATGAAACCAAACAGTCCATTTTAAGAGTGTATTTTAATTTCTTTTGTAGCCAGAAGATATTTCAGCTTTCACATCTGATCCTGCTCTGTTATTGTTTGCTGAGTATTTTTGCAAACCAACTGTGAACATGGGCCAGGTATGACACGTACATGTGAACTAGCGTGCTTCCTTTTTCACGAATCAAAGGTGGGAAGAAGTCTGTTAAGCTGTGAGGAACAAAATTCAGTCCTTCAGGAGTTTTCTAAGGGTTGCTTTTAGTGCAAAGGTGCAAAATAGTGCTGACTCTTCAGTTGTTTATGCAACCTCAGAGTTGGTTAAGCTACAGAGTACACCAACGGTTGTGCTGTGTTTGTTGCAGAACACATTAAACAAATCCTGAGAGCCCTGTGCAGTGTCCTGCAGCATTTAGGTGGAGTCACTGCAGAAGTGGGTTCTGTATTTCTCTGCACAAAGCCACCTAAGGGAGGAAGTAAAATACAGCTGCCTTACACCTAGTTCTAATAATCACGAGAAGGAAAGCAAGCTGCATAGTGTTGTCCAGCTATCATTAGTTTGTGGAACATCAGTGCGTGGGTTGACCTCAATGGAAGGAAATTGGAGCAGTGTAGGAACCTGAAATAAATTGTACCTAGCGTGTGCACTTAGTAAAACATGTGTTTTTATCAGAAACAGGAAATGCTGGATTTTTTCTCTTCAATTCTCTATGAGTGCGTTACCCAAGAAAAACCAGAGATGCTGCCCACATACATAGCAATAGATCAGGTGAAGTAAATACTATATTTATTATTGTTTTCTTTAAACTGTGCTTTGGCATAAGAGTGTTTATTGCATACACTTCTGCGGAAATAAAGAATGGGGGATACATTGGTGAGCTTGCTTTTAGGAAGAGAGTGGTGATTTTAAATGCAAATTGGAAAAACTGGCTGTGAAAACTGTAGTTACACAACAGGGTTAGCTGATGGCTCTTCTGAGTAGGTGCTGAGAAGGGGAGCCCTTGGAGAGAGGGGTTTCTAAGGGTTCCTTTTTTAGAAAGAAAAGTTCCCACTCTCACAGTTGCTTTGTGTTTCCCTCTACCAGGCTGTGAGGAGACTGGAAAGAGGAGAAATGTCCGAGACGTTTGAGTTGGGGCAGATAAAGCTGGTGTTAGAATTCTTCAATTCCAGATGTCACCAGGGGAGGACGAGAAGGAATCCAAACCGAGGACTCTTCATGAACTCTGAATTTCTGCCTGTGATGAAGTGCACTATCGATAAAGCTCTGGATCAGTGGCTTCAAGGTATAGAGAACCGACTTTAATCCAACAGCTGTGGTCACAATTCAGAGTTCTCATCTTGCTGATTAAGGTAGACTTTTGCCTAAAAGTACTGAAAAGTGGTAACTGAAGAGAAGGCAATGGCTGTTTAGCATACAATAACTTGTTTGCCATGTATTTTAGCCTGAGGATCATATATCAATCACATACCTGAGGCAAAAAGGATGGTTTTTAGAATTGAAGGGAAGTCTTCAGTAATGCAGTTTACACAGAGGACTGAAGTCCTGCTCACGTATGACTGCTTTGCACTGCTTCTTTCATATCTTGCCTACCAGCTTATTGCTTAGGCTTTCTTCCACATGATACTGGAAGTCTGTCAGGGAAAGACTGAGTTATTGTAATGTTTGACTGATAAAGTACAATCAATAAGCTCCAGCTACCGCCCTCAAAATAGTTGTCCCTTTTTCTCTATTTGAGTCTTTAATCTCTCAAATATTAACACCGCAAATACAAATGCTGAAGTGTTCTCTGACCACCTAGTGATGCTGCAATTGGAAAGTCTCCAAAATTGAACGATACATACCTCCTTTTAGCAGGAAACTAGTAATACGGTATTTGTACTACTGATTTTTGTTCTGTTTGAGTACTTCTGTGTTTGTACATGCATGAATATTATCTCCTCGTGTATGGTTGTAGTGCCAAAACTAAGATGGGGCAACCAACCTTCAGTTTTCTTCAGTGTGTTTGGAGTGAAGTATCCACTGAATTAGGCATGATGGCCATACTGCATGGAACGTTTTGCTAACTCAGAAGATTTTACGCTGCCTTAGGGAAAATACATCCCTAATGTTGCATTAAGATAATTTTCTGGAGCAAGACTGAGGAATGAGCACAGGAGAAAACAAGGTGTAGGGTAAAAGCTGGCTGTAACAGAAGGAAGGAGGTTTTTTAAGAAAACCCTCAGCCCACCTCCTGTGGGGGGGAGATGGAGACTTTTCAGCAGGCCCTTCCTGGTGAGATGCTGTTATGTCTCACCTTTTCTTTTGCCATCACATGCTCCCTAAATTTCATCGGTGTGTCTTATACATTGCAGCTGGAGGGGATGTCTCCCTGCGTTCCTACTTAAGTAGGCAGCCTACAGAGGAATCCCAACAGAACATGCTGGCGTGCTTCCTTGTTTACCACTCTGTCCCAATGCCTGGTCAGCTGGCAGCTGGAGGCCTGGAAGGTAAGGCTGGAGGACACGCTGAACTTGGGTGGACACGTGTTTGGGTATGACCTTGTATGCTGAATGGAGTGCATCATGTCTGTTGTGCGACTGTGCTTCTCTGAAAGCCATTAACATCGATTTTTATTCTTTGTTAATTGCCTTGAATCTGGGCACAGAAGTTAAAGGCTTGAAGCAGGACTAGAGAAACCAGCATTATCCACTATGAAAGTCTTGGCTTTCTGCAGATCTGCAGGAAATGATGTTCTCACAGGCAGCAGAACCAGATGAGGTGGTCTGTGGTAGGAGTAAGCATTCCTTTCATTAGGCTGGCTGTTATCTTAAGTGTCCTTAAATTTTTCCTCTAAGTACCTAGTCACAGTGATCACATTCTCTTTTTGATTTCCAGTGGTAATCTGATTTGAGATCCAGAGAAATTCTGGGCCCTTTCTTGAGGCAGCTTTTCTTCTGTTCTCCCTGAGACCAAGCTCTAGGGAGACAGATACCAGTCCTCCTCTGCTTGCCTGAGGACCAGCTTGGTTTCTCAGGCTGCAAAAGAAATGCAGCTGAGCTTTGATTTGATTTGAGGAACTCTGTGGCTTGCTCAGGGGTGTGTAATGAGTGTCACCACTTCAGTGGTGAAAGGAATGTTGCTGAAGGCCACAGCCCCCAGCGCAGGAGTCCTGCGCAGACCATGGCACCCTGTGAGTACAAGCTCCTGGGTCTCATCTCAGTTGTTTTCTGGTCAAGTGCCTAGTTACCTATTTAGGCCTTGATGGAAATTGTTTTTTTTCTCTGTTCTCTTTGCCTGTTACAAGCCTCCATTCTGGGAGTTCGTGCCATATTAATCAAATTTGAGATGTGTTAAAATTCTGTTACGAAAACTTGTTTTTTAACAGGCATTGCAGCAAAATCAGTGTTGTCTCCAGAAGTTCTCCCTGAACACTGACCCTTTCCTCTCTTGATAGTTCCATTCCTGAGCAAGTGTTACACCAGTACATGATTGTCTTCTTGCTTTCTGTAATCTCTCTAGGAATCACGAACTTCTCTGAGATGCTGTTGAAGTTCAAGCAGTGGAATGTGCTGGTTCGTGCATTGCTAAGGCTTGCTCCTGTGTTGCTTAAAAATCCCCAGTCCATGGTGCTGTAGTGTTCTGGCACGGAAGTCCATGGTGTGCTCATTTTACATGAGGTTACTGAGCGACAGAGCCAGTGTTGTTCCGTGCTGCTCAAAAACATCCAGGTAAAGACGTGCTTTATTTTGGAACTTCACAAACAGCAAACTTCAGTCTTGCCCCTTGTTGTGACAACTGTGACCAGGAGTTACATATAAACTGTTACAAGAATAAAAAATGGTGTAAAGGTGAACAAATAATAAATTTACTTTCATAACTAAAGATTGCTTTCAAGTATGTGCTTTGTGCTGAGTTCTGAAAAGACCTTGGCTGGGAACCGTATAACTTCCTTGTTTTTATAGCTTCCTTGCTTGCCATGCATCTTAATCTACTTCCGTGAGGTTCTGTAGATGTCAGGAGACGGGCAGCCCAGAAGATGCCAAACTTGCTTTTCCTCTTGGGGCTCGGGCTGGACGGGAAAGCAAGCCACCTGCCATGCCTCTCGCATCCTGCCAAGTACGCTTTTCAGGAACTGACATCCTTCAGCCTCATTCATGCCGTTTTTTTCCTCCCATAGAGGCTACAGTAGATCTCTTCTGTAAGCGTAAGGTTCCTTTGGGTCTAAACTGTTTTGCTCCTACTTGTCTGCAATATACTCAGTACCGCACTGTTTGCATCTCTTTTCTTTTGTAACCTTTGTTCTGCAATTAGTCAGTTGCTGCTGAGAAAACACCTGCCTCCACTACGTTACGTTATGTCTGGGCAAGAACTGAAACTACTTACAGACAATTTAAATAATTGGGCATTCGTTTGTGTTTCCTTCATCTCTGCTACGATGCCTGATGTATCTCCCCAGCGCACTGAGCTTGGAGCACGGCTGGCTCTGTATTTGTTCTGGGCAGGCAAGGCACTTAATTTTTCATAAAACAGGTGGAGTTACTCCAATAAAAGCTGCCAGAGGTTGAATGATTACTTCTAGAAGAGCAGCCAGAGCCAAGATGTATTCTGAAGTCTCAAGTTTGATCTCATTCTGCAGTGACCTTGATCCCCTTTTCTCTGAACCCTCACCTAGGGGAGCCGGAGGGTCTCAGGGAGGGGGGAAATGGATGAAGACAACTAAGAGTGATTATGAAGAAAGCAAAAGGTGTAAGAACACTTAGAAAGATTGTAAAATGTTTCTATAGAACCCTTGTGTAGTAACTGTGGTTTTAGTGGCTTTAAGATGTCCTGAAGCAAAGAGTTGCATTCCAGCCATGTTGAGCCCATGACACATCCCATCCCCCCCCCACTTTTTTTTAAAGCTGTTTGGAAGTTGAGGTAACTTTGGGTACCTATCATAGGAAAGTCAATGTTCTGTTCCAAGGGAGGTTAACCAAACGTGATGGACAAAGCACAAAACAGAACAGCTGGCCTTGAGCTGCTCCCAGTGACCTGGGGCCGCCTGTCCTCCAGCTCCTGCTGCTGGCTCTGGGTCAGACAGAGCAGGGGCTGCAGAAGAAGATGAGTCTGACGCATCGCATCGCTGGGTGGAGCAGCGCGTGCTGGAGGAAATCAGATGTGTCCTGAAGGAAGTTCCTGCCTGAAGTATGTGGGGAAATGGAGGATCTGCGTTTGGGAGAGAGGGGAGCACCTGGTGGTGCTTCAGTGACAGCTGAAAACACACTGGGTTTTAATTTTATAAGAAGAGAAACAAAACCCACCTATTCCAAAGGCACCTCCTTTGGTGTGTGAGTTAAGTAAACCCCGGGCTTCAGGCTGGCTGCATCCCCTGGCAGATGGCCTCTAGCTGAGCCACCAGGGCAGGGGCAAAGCTTGTACGAGTGGGTTAATGTGCTGAGCTCAAGCTGTGCAGAAAACTCGAGGTGGTTTGAAAACTTTTAGTGCACAGGCTGACTTAGCTGGCTTGGGAAGGCGAAACTCTGGGAGCTGCTGCTTGGTTTTGGTTCTCCCTTATGTGTTCCTGCATCGTGTCTGTCTGGGGGAGGCTGACGTCCTCTTCTGGGTTTACAAAAGTCTGATGGGAGCCTTTGGGAGGGTACTGCCACCGTCCCGTGTGACAGATGAGGCTTTGGCTGGGATTTGGGCACCAGCACCAAACCCAACAAATTAAAGGTGTGTGGGAGCTCAGCCGAGAAAGGAGCCGTGCAGTGCAGACGCTGGCGTGCCCAGCGCGGTGCTGGCAGCGCAGCCGGGAGCTGCCTGCAGGAAGGCGGGCGCGTGGGTGTGCGTGTGTGCGAGCTGTGCGAAGCCGACAGGCTTCCTGTTTCCTTTTTAAGCTTTTAACAGAATTTGAAAGCAGCCACCGCCGCGACCTGGACCAATGATCTGGGCAGAGCGGCGGGGGAGTTTCAGCTCGGCGGCTCTGGCGCCCGTTACGAACAGCGGCCTTGATCCCGGCCACGCTCATCTCAGTGCCCGCTCCGCCGGCCGCCCAGGGTAAGGTGCTGCTCGCTGGCTTTGCAAGAGGCTGAAAATGCTGAGCACGGCTATTTGGTCTGCTGGTCATTTCTGTTGCCCTCGATCGCCATACGTGTGCCGCAAGTTAAATCGCTAAGGGGTGTTTATATGGTCTTTGCGACGCGTGTGGTTCTCATTGCTGCTGTTGGCTGCTTCTCGGCACGGGGTGAAGGTGGTTTTGAATGCTGTGTGTTGAAACTGCAAGCACTGTGCTCAGTGGGTGCCGTGGAGAGGCATGTCGGGGAGATGGTTGTGGAGGGGCACGTTGGGGCAGCTGGGGCTCTTCTCCTGACTGCCTCTCGCATCTGGCAGGATAAGGACTGCAGCTGGGCTGCCTTGAGCTGTGTGCTGACAGCCGTGGCGCCCAGGGGGGCTACAGTGCACCCACCAGCTCTTGTGCATGGGCTCTGGGCAATGCCAGGGATGTTCCCTGCACTGACCAGCTGTGCGCTGGTTGCTTTTGCTTTATCACATCTGAATCCCCCGCACTGCAGCAGAGCAGGACGCGGCGTCCCCAACCCCTGTGCCACCCAGTGCCATCAGGTGCGTGCCCCAGAGCACGGCTTTCCCTTTGGCTCTCCCCCTCCTGCCTCCCCGCACCCATCCCCACTGCAGCGCGTTCGTTTTCAAAACCTGCCCGGCCCAATCGATGCCGCCTTCCCCCCAAAGTTCCCCTTTTTGGGTGGCGCGCCGTTGCCCCAATGGTTCTTTGGCAACAGTGACCTCTGTCGGCACCGCTGCCTGGCCCCGCTGCCACCCCGTGTCGGCAGAAGAGGGGGAAATCACTCAGTGGGGCAGAAATTGGGGGGGGGGGAGATGGATGGCTCCGTGAGACAGAAGGGAAAACAGCAGGAGGAGGCAGCGCAAATACTGCCACCTGCTCCAGCACGCTGTGCCGGTGCCCCAGTTGCCACCGTGCTCCGGGGCCACCCATGGGTGCCGGTGAGATCAGGAGGAATGTCCCGGCGTGGCGGCCGGGGAGTGACTCAGAAGCGCTTCAGGTGGCTGTGGTTTTTCTTTCATGGTTTAGCTGTGACTGAGCGCTTGCTTTGCGTGCCGCGAGCAGGCAGGTGCTGGCACGCGTGGCACTGCGGCCACCACGCGGGGCAGACGTGCGCCCTCATTTCTTCTTTTCTTTCATCATTTCTCTTTCCCCCCCTGGATTTTCTTCCCTTGCTTTTTCTCTTCCCCCAGTCCTTCGGGCCCCGTTTCGTTTCTTCCCTCCGCGCAGTTCTCCCACCTCCCGCTGCGCCCCGGGCACACCGCCAGCGCTGCCCGGCTGCGCGCTTTCCACCGCCTCCTTCTGATGGCTTTGCTTTTCTTCGACTCTTTGGGAAGAAAATTGAGAAGAAGAAAAAGAAAGACAGAAAAAGAAACAAACGAAAAACAGAAACCCCACCCCAAAAACCCACCCCTCTCCTCCTCGCTGAAACCTCCATCTCTGCATTGAGCTCAGGGCAAAGCACACCCCTGTACCGCGGAGGGGCTCGGGGCTTCCTGCCTGAATGGCTCCCAAAGCTCTGGCAGAAAAGCAGCTCTTTCCCTGCAGCTGATGCTGAAAGCAGGGCTTTCTCTACAGTTCTTGGTGTGATGGTTGGGGTGGGGAGGCTCCTGGGGGCAGCATGAGCATTGCCCAGCCCTCGTGCACATATGCTCTGCTCTGCCTCCTCGTGCCCACGGCAGCACCTTTTGTCCCTGAAAGTGAAATTCCACCTTCTTGTGTCAGCCTCCATGGAAAGGGCCCAAGCTCGCGCTCTGGAAGGGATGGGAGGCTCAGCCCCGTGGGACTCCGCTGGTGCCATCCCAGGGCTCCATCCTGCTGCTGCCCGTGGGATGCAGGAGCGATGCTGTGGGGTGACTGCTTGCACCTCCCACCTTTCCAGGGCGATAATGGGGCACAGGAGGTGCTGCCAGCAGCAGCTCCCAGGTTCACCTTGGGCCTCTCCCTCTGTCCTTTGAGCAGCAGCCAAGCTGGCCCCAAAGCAGCGTGGCACTTCCAGCACGAGGCTGTGCAGCCGCATCTTGAAGCCATTAGGAGGGAGGGAGCGATCTCGTCTCACTCCCTTCTCCCCTCCCGGGCGCTGCAGCAGGCACGGAGCCGCTTGGGCAGCAAGTGCATGTTCCTGCAGCCACCAAGAGCCAAACCCTGTGCTGTGCATAGCTCGTCGTTGACGGCCAACAGCAAATGCACCCAACGTGCTGGGTTCCCAGCCCCATGGTTCCTGGAGGTAGCGCAGGGTTGGGATTTCTTCCTTTCTTTTCCTTTCCTTTTAAGAAATCCATTTATCCTCAGCGACTTTTCCTCCCCTCCGTGCCTGGCGTTGTAATGGGTCTTATTTGGAATGGCAGAAAATACGGCTTGCTCTTTAAATAAGGCAGGAGAGGAAGAGAGGAAGCGGTGCTGCCAAAATCAATACCGTGGGGCTGCGCTCACCCTGCAATGGGAGCCCGGCTCCAGCCCTCCCCAGCTGCTCCTGGGGTCATCTCCACCACTCTGGGACACGTGGGGCCTCTGTCCCCATCTCCCACTCAGGGTTTTGCTGCCAACCCTCGGAAATGAGACCTTTCCCAGGGCTTCCCGGGCCTCCGCCTTCACCCCACGTGGGAGTTTTCCCACTGGATTTGAAAAGCCGAAAGCCTTTGCCCGGTTCCCATCCCCATTTCTGCCTCTCGCTCCCAGCTGGGCAGTCCCAGCGCGCAGTTTCCCATGGAGAAGGCAGCTTCTGATGAGAAAAACCCCGCGTGCTTCCCGATGGGTGTAGCTGGCCAGCGGCCGTGGGAAAGCCACCCCATCCCGCTCCTCCCTATAAACCCCGTGTGCTCCCAGCCCCAGGCAGGAGCTTGGGAAGGACGAGACGGATCCGTGCGGCGTGGGACGGGGACGCTGCTGTCCTGGTGCATCCTATCACCCCCGTTACATCCACGCGCCTTCCAGATGGAAGCCAACCTCCAATTGCCGCTAATCCACCCTATCGCAGCATCCCGCCGCTCGCACCTGCGGGGCACGCCGGCTGCGTGGCGTTGGCTGCTGGAAGCCGCGGCCCTCCTCGCACAGCATCCCGCATCCTATCCTGCTAAGGAAGGCGCGTTCCCTCCGCAGGGCCCCGGCTGGAGCGGGAGCGCGGCAGACCCGCGGGGATGCCGGAGCGCGGCAGCGGGTTGGCACCGGCTGCCCCGTGGAGCGAGAGCCGGGCACGGAGGGCTTCTTCCCCCCGGGCAATACCTCAGGTGAGTGGGATGACGCGGGGACCCAAAAGGTGGTGCGGAGCCCTTACCTCCTGCGTCTCCCGGCAGCGCGCAGCTCTTCTGTTCTGCGGGAAACCGGAGTATTTTCGAGCCCGTGCACTTACGGTAAATGAAACTGGGTCTGCCACGTGATGAGCGCTTTTGGTAATTCAGCTCCCGCTCGAACGAGGGGAGAGGGAAAACCCCAGGGAACAGCGCGGCGGAGGCGAGAGGTGCTGCACCTCCCCAGGCGGCCTAAAATGAGTCAGCGGGCTCGGCTGCGGGCCGCCTTCGTGGCCATCCCTCGGCGCGACCTTCCTCCCCCCCACCCCCCCTTCCGCCACGGGGGCTTTGGCGCTGGGAGCAGCGCTCCGCGTCCCCCCGTGCCCCGTCCCCTCCGTGTCCCCGCGTCGCGATGAACGCAGAGCCCCGCGGCCCCGCGCGCCGTTTCGTGGGCCCGGGGTGACCCAGAGAGGGACCTCGCGGGAGGAGCATCGCCCTTTGGGGAACGTGGGATGGGAAACGGCGCTCCGCCTCGGATGGTTCCCCGGCGTCCCCGCTCCTGGCATTTGCCGACGGGGATACTTATGCCGTTTCCTTGATGCGCGTTTTCCGATAGACGGTTCGATGGGAAAGGGGCGCTGCGGGTGATGCACTTTCCTGGCAGCGGGGGGAGCCCGCGGGCCAAGGCCGGGCTGGGGGGGGGGGGGGGGGGCCCGGGGCGCCCGGCACC
>JANHGO010004275.1:0-25330 GCA_024606505.1 Aquila spilogaster | reverse complement strand
GTTATATCACAGATGAACTGAGCCTAATTGAAAATAAAAATGCAAATAAAACCTACCCCATAACAGCTTTTCATGGACGGGGGCGACCCTAGCTGATTTAAGAAAAATAAAAATGACTCCTAGAGTTTGCAAGAAGCAAAACCCCGGTTCACATTGTCGGTGCTGAGCTTCCCCCTTGTGTTCCATTGCTGCTAGAATCACACTGGAAAGGCCTGTGATGTACAGGGCTCAGTGCTGGGTGGCTGAAGTCCCAGTGGCACCAGTGCAGGAGGATGCGTTGCTCGGCTCCTGGCAAGGGGACGGTGTGGGTCGGCAAGCAAATCAATCTCCATTTTAGTTTTCAGGGTTGCACTAGCCCTCAGGATCCCAGAATTTACTTGACTTCTTGCTTGCATTAATAACAGGGCGTTCAGAGCTGTTTCCTGCCCTATCCCAGAACACAAGGATAGGGAATATTCGCCCTTCGTGATACTGGGGATTGGAAGGAACATGGTTCCTTGTGTGATCCTCCAATATTAGCACATGGCTGCTCACCTCCCTGTACCTTGCTTGTCACAGCGCTGGGATCACACATCTCTTCTTACGCTTGCCAACAGAAAAGTGCAGTTCTTTTAACTGAGTACCCTAAATTTCCACCAACACAACTGAGATCAGAATCTGGCTCAAGAATCCCTGTCCTTACCACCTCTCAGCCCTCAATGCTTTTGTCACTTTGCTTGGTTTCCTTTACAGAATTCTCTTGCCTATTTTTAGAACCTCGTTGCAGAACAATTCTGCTTTTGTGGGCCAACCATTTACCAAACACACAGCTCCTGTGCTGCGAATGAGGCAACACTATTTGGATTCAATGTTCCCGGACTACTGCTGGCTCCCATAGCTGGGAACACTGCTGCAGCTCCACCATCCTTACCTCGAGTTGGACACACTTCACGCTGCTCTCATGAGCCCCATAAATGCCCCCATGGCAAAACCCCCATGGGTTACGATCCCTCTGTGCCCTGCTGCAGACCCTTGAGCCCTTCCTGCTGTGCTGCACTGACACTCAAGGCAAATGGCATTTTACTGCTGACCCACGCATGGTTTTCCTACTGATGTATCACTTTAAATATTGATTAAATCAAGACTACAGCCTACTGATGAACCTGGCAACCTGCAAGAGAATACTTTGCTGCAAACAGTGTGTCCTGGAATACCTTGTGCTGGCACACATCCTTTCGCAGTTGGGCTCAGAGCAACCAATGGGTCACACTGCTTTAACTGCAATAGGAAATACTCTCTTACCTATGTTGCATTTGTCCCCAGTCTTCCCAGGTGGGCAGAGGCACTTCCCAGTCTCTGGGTCGCAGGGAGCTCCTCCACAGTCGCACCGGTGCTGGCACCGCTCACCAAAGTGCCCACTGGCACAGCCTGGGGGGAAGAGCCCCATAAACGCCCATGTTAGGAGTCCTGCACACCAACATCGCAAGAAATACATCATCCAGAGCAGGGCTTGAAGGACGGCGCAGAGGAAAGTTCGTAAACTCTGAGCTGAACTCAGTGCTCATGCCAAGTTTAATGAAGGATCGAATGGAGCGGATAGGCATAATATTTATGTGCGCTCTCTTTAAGTTGGTTTCATCTAATCCAACATATCGAAAGTATTTGTAAATCTGTCCCAAAATGTTACTGGCACTTATTTTCATTTTTAATTAGGGCTCTTTAGAAGACCATTTCACAACACTCAACTGGTCTGACATGCATCAATTTAATAATCTTACTTGGAGTTTTAGAAGCAAACTGAAAATCAGTAAAAGAAACTTATTCTTAATAAACAACATGTGGATCTCATTGCTGCAAGACACCACGGAGTCCAGGACTTTCACTGTGTTAATCAGAACCAGAGCAGTTAATGTATAAGGAACTGAGAAGACCGGGCCATAGAACAGGTAAGCGATCACTAATTCAGTGCCTCAAGAAATGCATAAAGCTCAAAATGTGGAAGAAGTGGCTCTGAACAAACAAACATTTAGATAAGGATGTGATTTACATGCTTTTTAGACCAGGTGGGTGTAAGTACCTTTTTCGCAGTGGATACCGTGGTAGCCCGAGGGACAAACGCAGTGTCCCATCACGGCATCGCAGCTCGCTCCGTTTTTACAGGCACATGCATGAAGGCAGTTCAGCCCATAAAACCCAGGGGGGCAGCCTGAGAAAAGAAAGTGTCAAGTGAGGAAAGCAGAGGAAGGAAAACATGGATCTGCTTAAGCCCCTCTATATTTGCAGCTACCTTGCCTGGGAGACAGCAAAACCGGTATTTACCATCACCAGCAATAATCCCATCTGCACTTCAGCTCACCAGCAACATCTCCATGCCACAGTCATGCAAGTTACCACGGCTGGCAGCACATGGGGGATCTGGGACACCCCCAACATCTGATCCGAACCGCTGCGGTGCTTGGGCAGCTCTCTGAGCCCCACTTTGGCCCTGCAGGAGGGCAGGTGATGGGGGCTGCGTGGGGTGCGCGTACTCACCGTGCTCACAGGACCGCCCATAGAAGCCTGCAGGGCAGTGGCAGCAGCCCGTGAACCTGTCGCAGGTGCCGTTGTGCTGGCATGAGCAGTCCAAGCTGCAGCTGGGGCCGTACTTGCCAGGAAGACATTCTGCTGGCCACATGTGGACACAAAAAAGAAGACAAAAAACCACCTATCTCACACCAAAATCTCTTATCTGATGGCTTTTACAGCTGAGGCATGATGCCCACATAGTAACTGACAGAGCTCAGGTGAACACTCATGAATTTCCTTCACTCCATGCAGTCATGCCCACTCAAGACACAGCATTTCTGCACCGTTATTACGTATTTACATATTTTGATGAGAATTTATACTTTATAGATGTTCGAGGAGTTCAGTTTTCTTGTGCTACATCATTCATATTGAACCTTTCCAGCCCCTCAAGTGTTGTAAAGGCACATAATAAATGATATCTTCTTTTTCCACCCTCTACATCTACAGCAGTGCTTTCTTTTAGACACATACGAAGTGTGAAAGAAAACATACAGCTTTCCCTGCTCCATGTTATCATTGGAATCCACAGTATTTGAACTCCTAATAAAAAGGGAAGGTCTCTTTTTCACATGTAGACTTTCCGTGTATAACTGGATATCTATTTTTACTGAGCTAAATGCATCTCAAATTGTTGAAAGCCACGTCTTGCAAAAGTGACTGTGTCAATATAACTAACATGGACATAATTTCTTCAGAAGTTAACTTCCACGCCAGTGATAACTGGATGCTGTGCAGACTGACTTAACTGAGCGTGGCCATGCACACAATCGGATTCATAACTGCAAACGGCAGATAAGATCTTCTGAGAACATCATATCCAATCACCAGTGAAAGATGCGCAATTAGCTGCCTTTGATTTCTAGTCAAAACAGACTCAAAACCACACTGCTGTGGAGATAAAGATTTGGTTTTCCAATAGCTTGGTATGTATGTCAAAAGACAACCATGAAGATCTTCCTAGCGCTCCATCCTTTCCGCGATGCGCACATCTCTCCCCAGTGCTTGAAACCAGAGACTTTTTATTTAAGCACATCTAGAGGATGCACACGTGAGTCACTGTTCCACATGACATCTGCATGACCCCATCACGGTTTGGAGCCCAAACACAGCCCATGCATGGTTATAAAGACTTCAAGGAGCAGGCAGAGATGCACAAACATGGTCTATGCAATACTATGTTAGCCAGTTATTGGTAAACAGCGTTAATTTTGGGGCGGAGAAGGAAAGACACATGAAAAGACTCTGTGCTCAATCTGTAAAGTGTGCTTTGCCTTGTGTAAAGGAGAGCTGACACAGAGAAGTGAGGACAAGATAGTATGACAATTTCGATTGCTTCGGACAGATGTTGCCAGAACATCAGGGAGGTCAGTACATGAGAAGTTTAACTGCAGTCCAGTGCCAAAGGGAAGAGATAATCAAGAGAGAAGATAACAAGATGGGATGCAGATGCTGGCTTCTGCTGACCTCGGGGGAGCAATTCAAAGAAGATACCAAAAAAATGTTCCCATGAACAAAAGAACACAAAGTTGGACAGGAGAAGAAATAAGAGTCCATTCAAAGGAATTTACAAGAATTACAGAGCAAGACTCACGAGGAAACTGTTACTAAAAAGGGATCTAAAGTTCTTAACTTTGGGCAAGACAGCATGAGAGAAGCTACAAAGATGAATGCAGCTGGTAGCAAGATTAATTAAGCATAACCTGTTCCTTTTTTGAGGGCCCATAGCCTCTGTGAGCCCCTGCTCGAATGTAAGTGCTCACTGCCTCCAAAGCAGGACGTTACCTTTCTCGCATGATTTTCCTGTCCAGCCAAGTCCACAAGTGCAGCTGCCATCCACATGGTCACAGATAGCAGCATTCTGACAGGTGCACGTCAGGCGGCAGCCGGGGCCGTACCGTCCCTGGGGACACACTACAGAGAATTAACAAAGTTTGGAAAAAAAATAATAAATTTAACATCCCAAAAAAAGACAGAAGTGACAGGGAGTAAATACAAACACACGCTCCCAACTGAGTACCCCCAGTTAACATCCTCTCACAGTGCCTTCACTGCGTGGTGAGAAGTTCCTCCTTTCCCCATCTCTACGTGCACGCTGTTTGTGCTGCGGTATCTGAAAGCAGTGACTTTATCTTTGCCCAGAAAGCAGTGCAATGGTGCTGCTGGAGGAGCGAAGTGGTGAGATAAGGACAGAGATGGGTAGGAGAAGGGCAGGGCAATGGAACAGAGGGACAAGGTTGAGATCCTGCCAAGTGCAGCAAGCGTTATCAAGCAAACTTTGGCTTCAAACGCAGTGGGAAACACAGCCATAAACAATGCTTGGCACTGACTCTTATTTGCAACTACGAGCCCAGCTGACGAGCTGAGCTCTGGTCCACTTTGTTACCTTGCTGACAGCCAGGTCCCGTTTGGCCAGGAGGACAGGTACAGCTGCCAGTCCGTGGGTCACACTGACCTCTACTGCATGCACAGAACAGGGTGCAGTCCTTCCCGTATCGATTTTCAGGGCAAGCTGAAGGAAACACAGACTTCTGTTAAACACCTTGGGTACACCGGTTTTCATTTCCAACGAAGGCAGGATCCTATAGATGGAGTTGGCTTCCTCTTTGTTCCATCTAATGTACTTCAAAACGACTATGAAAACAAATCCCATCCAAAGACATGACCACTTCTTCCTCTGAAATCTTTTTTTTAGGTTATAAATACAATCCATGCTTTCACATGAACTATTTAGTAGGTTCTCCCCTAGTAAGGCAAGAGTGTGTATCAGCTGCTCATGCTTCAAGCTAAAGACTTCTTTCCTTCCTTAATATTGATGCTGTCCTACGCTGACGAGCAAAGCTACCAACTACTAAGCATTAAAGCATCATCTTTCTGTGAACAAGCTGAAAGAAGCTTCAGAAAGGGACTGAAGATGATAAAACATCAGTTAAGCTCTGATCAGCACTGAAACCTCTACAGCTGGTACAGGTATAGCAAGTGGAAATCCCACAGGCTCTGTATTTATCCATATTAGGAGATCATAGCTTTGGAAATACCACAGCAATTCAGCCACATGATTTAGCCCTGAAATAGAGAGGTAGGAGAAGTGTTGCCATGGAATCTTTACCAGTTTTGCCATGACAAAACTCGATCTTTTTCCCATTTATTGAAAATAATGGCACCGTAGCGTGAAACAAAATATTGAGATAATTTCTCAACCTAGAAATTTTGGACAGGAAGAAGGAACTTGAGCAATTCATGCTGAGTTGGCTCTAGAAACAAATTTGGGCAAGCAGGTTGTAATCCTGGGATGAGTGTCCTTGCTTCTGCTCACACAGAAGAGAAGGAAAATATTTTGCAAGAGGATTTTTACAAAGCTGGAATCCCGATTTACAGTTCAAGGAGGAGGTAACTGCGATCTGTCTGCTTTTAGACCGACAAATTCTTACGCAGATTATTCTCTCTGCTGTTTTTTGAAAGGAACAGAACATGAATGTTGGCTTACTTTTACTACAGTCGGCTCCAATGAAACCAGGCGCGCAATCACAAGTTCCCGACACTGGGTCGCAATGGCCTCCATTCATGCATTTACAGGATTTTTGGCAGTTTGAACCGTAAGTACCTTTTGGACACCCTGCTTTAGAAAAACAAAAAGGCAATTAGGCTATGCTGCTACTGGGACCTTTGCATTTCACATCACAAGCCCTTCGTTACTTTCATCCAAAATCAGATGTTCATTTTCTAACTCTGTTTGCTTCTAGAGGACCAGCAGAAGGCACTGACAAGCAGATGCTGCCTTGGGCAGCGCACCCCCTTTTGACTCCAAGACAAAGCCCTGGAGAGCCTGACTGGCTGCTCCACCCATTTCTCATGCTTGAAGGTAGTAAGAAAAGCAAGCTCAGTTCTTCAGAGATCTTCCTCCTCAATTTCTACACCAAATCAACCTGCTCCCCTTTCCTTTCCATGGCAGAGACAGGAGATGGGGGCTGCTCTGGTCTCTATTCCACTGGGCAACAGCAGCCTGCTCTACCTGAGATGGCGAGAAGCCACGAGCAGTTCTGCCTCATTTAGCGCTCGTTTTAGCTGAGCAGTTCTAGAAGGTGGGAAGGTCTCAGCTTGTGAAAATGTTTAAGCAGCACAAGTTGGATTTCTCTATCATCTACCTTTGCCACCAAACTGGAGTTTGCAGTGCTCTGGCAAACCTGGTGAGCTATGGATGGAAGGCTTCAAAAATGTGCGTGTGACAGTAACACAGAATTTCGGGTGACACCTTCTCAGAAAGCAGATACAGGAGAGAGGTGCTTCAAATGCAAAGCCAGAAAATTCTCTGAGAGAAATAAGGCTTTGTTTTGTAATAACCCAAACAAACATGAGACCTGGATGGACTACCAAGGCAGCGTTACATGGCAATGAGCTTCTCCCAGTTTCCCAGCGTACCGGAGGAGCAAAGCCCGTGCTTTTAGAGCAATGGGATTGTCATTCAGCAGTTGCATTCATCCTCCTGCCTCTGAATGACATTTCTTTGCTCCTTCCTTCCTTCTCTTAATCCCCACCAAAGGAAAGCTTACGGCTACTTTGGCAATCTGGCTGAATGTATATTTGCACGTCTCCAGGCAACAGATTTCTTGCAATCTCTGTATGAGGAACTTTATGTATATCTTCTCTTTTCTGAAAGCATCAAAGCACGGTCTGAGTGCCTGGAGAAATCCCTGGGTTTTTCGAACCGTTCCATAGAGATGGAGAGCTTACGGTAAAGCTTTAAAGGGACGCCTTTTAAAATAAAGCTGAAAATTGGCTTCTGCTCAAATCAGGATAGCAGATCATCAGGGCTAAACAGATACACACTTTTCCAACATGCGGATACTCTCCTCAGCCCTTCTCATCTCAGTGAATACTTTGTCAGCGCTTCCATCTGTTGGTGCAGAAAATCTGTTTCATGTGCAAACCCTGGCACGGAGGTGTGAGCCCTGCAACATCTATTTCATGGAAATGAAGCTCAGGGCACACCCTGATTCGGTGATTTAATTGGACTCTGAGTGAGTTTCTCTCTTCCTCCTCCCTTTCAGTCATCATTTGGCTTTTCTCTTATTTAATTCAGTTTCCCACACTCCCACACACTCGGCTTCTCCCTGGCAAAGCTCTCAGGGTTGCCCCTCAAGACTAGAAAGAGCTGTTCCATTAACAACAGGGGATGCAGCAATTCCCCCCATACCAATTTATTTACCCTTGCAACATTTCACTTAGTTTTATTCAAGGGTGAGCAGCACGAGCAGGGCAAACTTGTTGGCTACATGATTGCTAACAAGGCCATCTCATCTGCTACTGCTTTGTGGGAGAACTTCTAGGCAGACAGCTACAGCAATTGACACGCTGTCCTGCCATTTAAGTCAGCTCTGCATTTATAAAGAGGGTTAGCCTCTAACCACCAGTTATCTAATAAAGACATTTTCTAATTTAACAGTTTCCTGTGCATTTGACATGTTATTCTGAGAATGGCAGGAGAAGCAGACAGATTTCTAACTCATTTCCTGAGTTTTCCCTTCTGGTTTGGGTGGTTTTGCCATGACCAATAGTTCCTAAATCTTTTCATACCAACCGCATACGCTAAGGCTTTCCTTACCGCTGTTATTAACGCACTGTCAAAAATACATTTTTGAAGCATCCTGTTACCCACAGCTTGAAGATGAAGTTGGTGATGTCCTTCTGGCTCAGGGTTCACCCAGCTTGACAAATGCCACAGAGACGTAGCATGGTATTTTTGCCCATGACAACACCCCTTACTGGGTTGTGTTCCTAACTCCACTCCAGTAGATCTGCCCATCCGCTGAGTTATGGACAGCTGATGGGAACCTTACTGCTAGTTTGTCTGCTTCCTCAGGATCCTGCCTGAAACAGGAGACTGTTTCAGCCCTTCACTCCAAAATTTGAGAACATGAAAGCCTCATTGCTCTTGGCTCCTGGAAATTTGACTTCCCAGCCAACTACACCTTTTATAGATATTTTCTTGAACCTTTTTTCACAGTGCTATAAATACAGCAGTAGTTGCCAGAAACTGTTTCCAGCAGCATCCAACCACATGTTGACTGGACTGAAGCCCGTTTCGCGTCTCAGGAGCAGCTCCCTATGCTGTTTTTAATATTATGTCGAAAGCTTCTTCATCCTGGAGCCGCCCCAGCTCTCTCTGCAGTGAGGACGGCAGGAACAAGGAGCGTTTCCACCAAAGTCACGCGAGTATCCAGTTATCAGATAGGTTGCTACAGAATGAGGTCCATAACCTCTCACTCCATCGACATAAAGCTAAAAAAACCTCATGCACGAACCATTTTCCTTCCATTTTTGTGTCTCTCTACGGCTTGGCCTGAACAACGTAAGAGAGAATAACAAAAAAGAAATGATAGATGCCAGACAAGTTTTCTCCCTCCTTTAAGATTCCACTGTCTCTCCTGCAAAAGTTTAACAAAACTCCTAACGATTGAGAATTTGCTGTGTATTTATGCAGGACAGCAAAACGCATTGAAGGATTATATCTCATATGACATAGATTGATCCTAATGACACCAAAGTCCGTGACAAAACGCCCTCCGAATGCAATGAAACACAGATTTCATTTTGTAAGTAATTTCTTTTGTAACAGAACTTGAATATAATTAATGTTTTAAATTTAAAATTCTCCAGTGAAATCTTAAGGACCTAAGCAAACGTAAGGACATTTATTTCAATCTATGGAGAATTAGTACCATATGCACGAGTAATCACCACTGAAAGATTACTGCGTTAAAGGTAATAGGCTAACCATGATTAAGTCTTTTAAAATGATGCTGTTAAATAGTTGATCTCCACTACTGCTCTGCTATAATATTTATTATAATCTAATGTATGATGGATCCAGATGGCTTCAGTCTAGATTTTGAAGGCTGAATTTCAATCCCTCTCACAGTGAGAACTGATGTACAAAGGAGGATAGAATCAATCCTTACATTTACATTTATATTTTAAAGAATAACTTGTGATGACAGGATGGTAATACAAATGCCTGTCTCCAAAGTGAGCCTCTTAGCTGTTTCTGCTCAAAGAATAAAGCACAAGTTTAACCCTTACCAGAGCTGCCCATATTGCAGCTGCCCTCTGCACTCAAATTGTCTCCCAAAAACCAAGCAACGCAAACACAGCCGTACTAAATTCCTAGGACACGAAAATCAGCATTTGCCAGAGAGAGAAAGACTGAGCTTTAAAGGAAAGCCTCTTTTTCTTTTTATTTTCTTGAAAGAGACTATTACAAGCACAGAATAAAAACAAAATTAAAGTTGTAAATAAAAAGGTAATTAACTGTCTCCTTTCCCTGGATATTTTGGGATATGTTTCTTATCAGCTGCCACATTCCACCAGAAACAACTTTACAGATGTCCTAAAATACCAGCACGAGGCATGTGGATCTGGGAATATTTTTTATGACGGAGCATTCAGCCAATTGGCATTTCGTCCTCTACGCCAGTCCCTGTTTTTCAATCCAGACTAACAATTTGTTTAATTTGATTGTTCCTCAGAAGGCCCTACAACTTAACTGCCTTTATGAATCACTCAGATTTACTGCCAATCGCAGCTTGTTGTTTTATAATAACCATTTGTCCTGACTTCAGCACTCAGAGATTTCGGGAAGTATTTTGGCAGAGGTGCGTTGAAATGAGAGAGCTACCAATATCCAGGTGTAGCTGAAGATGAGAAGCGTGAATGCAGAGAATTACACTGATATTCTCCAGCACAGCATGAAATTGGAAAGAATTTAGGCAGCAAACCACGCTTGTCCCCAGGAAAAAGTAAATCCCTTGCAACAAGGCAGGCACTACTGTTACTGTAAATTATCACAACCTATGCTTACTGTATCTCAATCACTGCTGAAGGACAAGATGAATTGAGCGTGTCTGTCCCATGTGTGATACTCACGGCGGTCGCAGCGGGCACCGTGGTACCCTGGGCGGCACAGGCAGTGCCCGGTGATGGGGTGACAGTCCTCCTCGGCACGGCAGCGACAGGCTTGGCTGCAGCTCTGGCCGTACGTGTTTGGTGGACAAGCTCAGGAAAGAGGAAACGTAAACCAATAAATTCAATTTGTCTTGGTAAATATAGCACTCAAACAAAGAGCAAGCTGAAATTTATTGAATAAAACCCCTGCCTACAGAACGACACTGTCCTCCGGGACTTCGGATTTATTGCATTTACTTGGGGGTTACTTCACCGCTTGATTTTGTTTCGTTCAGTCAATTTGTGCCCAACTGTCAAGGGCCAGATACAATTCTCTTGTCACTAGAGAAAATCATAGGGAAATGTCAGGTAAAATTGACTGAAATAACAGTATAACTCACCAGGGACCAGACATATGGATAAAGACATTCTACCTTTTGCAGGGAGTTTAAACTTGCAAAGCTGCTTTGGCACAAACATTTCCGTGGGCTTCACTTTGCCTGGTGACAAGCACATAATTTCCATTTTTCAGACTTCTCATGTCTAGTTCCTACCGGTGGCTCTGAACGCAGGCACAGCTGAGCTTCGTCTTCCCCTAGGCTTCGTCCAGGCCACCTTGCCCAGAGGACATTAAGGGATAGGAGGGGCAGCAGGAGCACTGCTGCAGCTGTAAGTTATCCAAGCAAACACAGGAGTGGCAGCTTTTACTGGGAGGGCGAGTAATATTCAACACATTTATCCAGTTCAGTCTGTGCTGGCTGTCAGAAGGCTGCAAACCTCAAGAGGACAAACCTCACCTGCCCAAACCATACCAGGCACAACATTCAGAACCGGCCAAACCATTTGGATGAGTGACAGGCACATGGAGTGCAGCTGTGCACCGCACCCCTACCCTTGCCCAGCTTCACCGATGCAAAGGTTTCTCCTTCTGCCACAAACACTTAAGAAATTAACTGCTACCCCACATTTTTCAGCTATTTGCATCCTTATGACTTACTTCTCTCACAGCCGTGGCCAGTGAATCCCGGAGGACAGCCGCACTCACCGGTCAGGTGGTGGCAGGGGGTGCCCGCAGGGCAGTGGCACCGCTGGGCACAACCCACACCGTAGTGGCCAGGTAAGCAGGCTGCAGGGGGACACCAAATCCCATTAGCACCAGGGCAGGATGGCACAAAGCTGCTCTCTTCACTCATACCTGCCAGCACCTCAAAACCAAACCAGAGTGCAAGGATCCCAACCTGACTAGGGGATGTGCGCCCCACAGATACTCACGTTTGTCACAGTGCCTGCCTCGCCACCCCCTGGCACAGCGACAAGCCCCTGTTTGGGGGTGGCAGGACACGCTGTGAATGCAGTCGCATTGCTCCTCACACTGCTTGCCATAAAATCCAGGGGGACATGCTGCGGGGAGAAGCAGGCAGAGAGCAAGAGTTGGTGCTGCAGCCAGGACAGCGTGCTGCTTGTTCAGTGCACGGTGATGGGTGCTCAGAAGGCTGCATGCCCAGAAAATGTAATCGAAAAATATATTAAAAATATAAAACTATTTAGCATTGGTTATTAATAAAAACTCATAAAGTTGTCTAGAGTACAAATCCAGATGATCTCTATAGAGATGGAAACACCATTTATTTTCACAGGCGCACAGACAGAGGGAGAGTTCACTCGTGGGTCCCTACAGAGTGATTGAGGAGAAAGTGAGGCCTGAAGAGGTGTGAGGTTGGCACTACAGGTGTTACAGGGTGTTACAGGTGACCCTGGTGCCCCTCAGCAGCTTACGATGCAGCAGGACAGTGCTCGTGGCTTGCAAAAATCACCCCATGCCAATGAAGAAACTGAATACACAGTGCATTCATCTGATACCTAGTGCTTATGAGATGGCTGTTTAAGGGATTTACATGGACATAAACACACCAACTACATTAAATCTGGGCAGTCTGGTTGACCTGAACCACTATGGCCAGATTTGCTGAGCTGCCCTCTATGATGCAGAGATGCAGCTGATCCGGCAAACTCTGCCTGCAAGGCAATTCCTTTCACATGTTCCTCCTCATAGCCTTAAGGTAAAGGAATACCTCTGATTTCTCAACAAGAGCAGAAGGACATAACATGATTTGTTGTGGTGCTTGAACAGAGATCTGCTCCCATAGCTCACAGACACACGGTGAGCTCTCACACCTGAATCGTTTCTCACCAAATAGCAGAAAACTAAGATACACCCAAGGAACAGACTCCACACCACAGCAGACACAGATGATTGCAGAAGTGTGCGTCCAAAAAGAGCCCCTGCAGCAGGAGCTGCCCTCACCAGTGTCGCAGCGATCCCCGGTCCAGCCGGAGTGGCACAGGCACTTCCCCGAGTGGCGGTCACAAGCCCCATGGTGGCAGCTGCAGTTCTGCCTGCAGCCTACTCCATATCTCCCGTCCTCACACTCTGCAATGAGACAGCATGGTGACAGCGCAGTGACATGGGGCACGGGAGTACCAAAGGATTGAGAACACTTACCAAGCTCGCAGGATGTCCCTGTCTGGCCTTTGGGACACTGGCACTCGCCGGTCACGGGATCACATGCAGCCTGGCTGGGGCAGATGCAGCGCTGCAGGCAGCCGGCACCGTGCCACCCTGGGGGACAGGCTATGGAAAGGAGAGAGCAGCAAAGCCGTGGGTTAGGAGGGCAGGAGGACATGGGTTGGACACAAACTTTTACCTTCTACAGACCCGATGGCTTTGTTGGTGCTGCAGGAGGTACAAATGGGGACCATGACCTGCAAGTAATTACATCAGTGTAACACTGCTCCAGGACCAAGAAAGCACACCCGATGAAGAAAGTTAACTACAACCCACCAAATACCCTTAAGAGTTTCTGTTCGCATCCATGAAAAACAAGTCTTGGTTCCACCGGCTTCCTCAACACCGAGGAGTAGAGCTACTGATTTCACAGCTTCCAGCATCACTCTGTACAGTGCTCTTGTATCACAATTACTTGTCCAATCAGCAATCGATCTTGCTATCCACAGCTGTCAGATAACAGTTTACAGTCCACCTCATTTTAAGTTAAACAGGTTTACTAATGCCGATCACAACCGGAACCTACGGGCAGAGCCTATTTCTCTGGCATGTGCCAGACGGACACATTTTTAGCAAACTCTCCCTCTGCCTAAGCAGGCGGATAGCTCTCCCATCCTCATGCACATCTTCTACCTCCATTCTTCCAAAGGAAAAAGCACAGAAATCTCCAAACATATCAATAAAGAAAAAGAGTATGTTTGCCAATGTCTTCATAATTGATCAAACCAGGAAATTTTCTTGGCCAGCCTCCTTCCTTAAGCCTCCTCGGAGCTGGGCTCAAGGCTGAAGCTCCCAGCACCTTTCACATGTTCTGGACCCAGTCTATGTCTGGAAGAAGGTACCGTAATGACATGAATCAGTCAAACTCATGGGACAATACAGTAGAGCATAGAAAAAGTGTGTGTTCCAGTGTCATAGAAGGAGGTTTATGGACTTTTCTCCCTGGCCATACCTTCTTGGCAGGTGGCTCCTCTCCAGCCTGGGGTGCAGGCACAGGTCCCCGTTACATGGTCGCAGAGCGCTCCGTTGTGACAGTTGCAGGTGTGAGTGCAGCCCTGCCCGTACCTGTCCCCCTGGCATGCTGCAACAAGAACAGACCCTGATCAGAGAGCATCCAAGGAGGCATCGCACAACAAACCGAGTGCCAGTTGCAAACTGCCTTCAATCAACACCCTTTCACAACTTAACGGTGCATAAGTTCACGCATTAACCACGCCTGACACTAAATAATGTGCCTTAAAAATAAGTATCATAGCGCATTCTGAGGAGACTTCCACAAAAGGGTAGGATGGCTGGGGTGATGGATCAGCTGTCATCCCCCTGCCCCGCAGAATGCCTTTGTGCTGAACTAATGGTCCAGCAGCACCACCGGCCTGACAGCCCGGGTATTTATTTGCATCCTGGTAAGAGACCTGACAACTTCATTGTTTTCATTGTTCATTTTTCACAGCTGGATGCACCAGCTCACCCAGAGCCTCATTCTTTGGTCAGAGAGGAGTGATATTTTCAACACGTTCAGTTAAGCAGCTGGTTCCCAGGTGAAAGCTTAATACAACCATCTTGCTGCAGTGCTGCCGCCCATGAAGAATGGCAGTGTTAAAATTTCTCTGCTCTCCGCTGCTCTGAAGGTTTGGATAGCTTTATTTGGTGGAAAACAGGCAACCCAGCTGCTCTGTTTTCTTGGAACACCCCCCACAGTATGCAGAGTGAGTTGGTGAATTTGGAGAGCCTCACTGCACGGCTGTGTCTGCATCAAGCAGCTCCCACTCACTTGCATGGAGCTGTCAGAGCCTCTCCTCCCTGCAGCACTGCTGGCACGTGCTGTAGGGACAAGAACAGCTCAAATCCCTGAGCCAGAAAAGTGTCCTGCACTCGCTGAATGGGACATCTCCCAGGATCACACCCAAACTCTCTCTTTCCACCAGAACCTCTGTGCTTCTGAGGGTGCCAGCTGGCAAAGCACAATGAAGTGCTGCAGGAGGACATGTCCCTGGGGACAGGATGGAGGAGTGAAATCATCCTGACCTCGAGGGCATGTTTGGTTGACAGTATCTGACCCATTCGCAGCCCTTCTCTTCCCATTTGAGGACTTCCAGCTTCCAGACATGGTTCTCACAGACACCATTTCTCCCAGGACTTCTCAACAATGTTCCTTTTTTTACATCTCCTGGACCCCATCCACATTAAAACCACAAGAAAGTGCAGGAGCGCAGTCCCATCACAGTCAAAGATTGTTCTGCAAACGCGGACCGATTGCCAAGTTCAAGTTGATGGGTTCAGCCCATCTTACAGAGCTTTGGCTCAGTTCTGGGAGCAGAACTAAATATTTCCACAATACAGACCAGAACTATATCATAACCAAGCCAAAGGAAAAACCAGCTCATAACCATGTCCCCCAACTGGTTACTAGTGGTCTGTGTGAGGTTTTTGGAGTATGTGTGCTAAGCTCTTGTTATACTTACCAAGAAGACAAAAGAGTTTTCTAGTGAAAACTGTAGCAAGAAAGCAGAAATTTCTGGAGAAGGAAACTCTAAGTATTCTACTGGGTGCACACAAACTTCTTTTAGCTTCTCTGTAGGGCAATCCTAGTTATCAAATCACTTTTCTGAAGAATAAGACAAGTGATATGTTGCAGTTATTTTTACAAAGTTCCTCAACTGAGCGTACGAATATCCCTGGGGCTTTTTCTCCTCTCTTTACGATGAGTGTAAAGGAAAGAAGCATCAGCAAGGTTTAAATTATTACATTTCTTCCTGCTTCAACATTTTCCTCTCAGTGCCTT
This sequence comes from Aquila spilogaster, assembly GCA_024606505.1. Classification (NCBI taxonomy): domain Eukaryota; kingdom Metazoa; phylum Chordata; class Aves; order Accipitriformes; family Accipitridae; genus Aquila; species Aquila spilogaster. The sequence continues at coordinate 9,497 of JANHGO010004275.1, read as the reverse complement.
TCCTCCATGAAAGGAGAAATTATTCATTCAAAGTCTTTAAAATCTGCTTTTACATGCAGAGAGAGGAACACATGAAACTGGAAGCCAACACATTCAGTCTGCAAGTCAACGTCTATCAAAAGTGTACGGGAGCACGGGGAAAAAGATGTGCGCTAAGGCTCAATGGGGTGCCCAGAAGATTGGATTTCATGCAGCTTCCGTGGATTATGCTCCCCAAAATGATGTTAAAATATCAGGAAATTTGCAAAGTCAAGTGACTCTGGTTATCAGTGCCCCTGAGCAGAGACTCCGGAAGAACCAATCTTTCTGTGTTCTTTATCTGTAAAACCAATGTGGTCCCTGTTTACTATAAGGGAAACTGCTTCTTATAAAGGTCCTGGGGAGCCACAGCTGCTTCAGAAAGAGGCATTTTTGGCACAAGAAGCAGGGCAAAATGCCTCTGCTGAATGTCCATACATAATGTGACACCATTTTGTTACTGCTCCTTCTCTTTTTTGGAGATCATAAAATTTAGATGAGTTTGTATGCAGAAAGGAAGGTTACATCTCCGACACAAAAAGACGCCAAGCGTCAAGCCATCACTTCTGTATCTGTGTGGCATCATGACACTCAACAAAGCAGTTGAATTCCTATCAAACATTGATAATCTATCTACAACTCTTGAAAAAAGCCATGAAAAAATTAAATTGCCAAACACATCTGTAAGAGGAGGGGGAGCCTGCTTGGCAGATTTAATCCTAAATTATCGTAACTCATTTATAAGCAACTGCAAAACATGGTCCTGTAATGGAAAGTGTTGGGCAGCTTTTAAAAAAGGCGTTACTGTCCGTATCTCCTGTAATCAGATACAGCGTATAAAACTCACTGCATGGCCACCTTAAGATCAATTCAAACCCCATGATGTCAAAACTATTCCTCAATATCCTCCAGCACATTGCCTGCAATCCGATTACATGAAAACCAATGCCAATCTCCCAGCTGCTGGAGCTGGCGAGAGTCAGGACAGAGCAGGGTGAATATTAACACCAGGCAGGCACAGGGAGGGGTACACAACCAGATGAGCTGAAAAGGGGCACTACCATCTATTTTAGTAACAACAGCTGTAGTGTGAGGTGCTATCAGACAGCGTTAAAGTCAGAATGGAGATGCATCATCCAGCCAAGGGAAGAGCAAGACGCCCTACTGCACCACTGGCTGACCTTGCTCTTTTACTTATAGACAGAGGAGACCTAGGATTTGGAATCTTAAACCAAAGGAGAAATAAATTAGCTGGCACAGGGCTCTAACAACTGCAGTGCAAGTGAATGGATAGTTTCTAGGGGCCACAAGGCCGTTGACAGATGTATTTCCTAATTGAATTTAATGAAATACGAAGGGAAAAAGCTTCCCATCCCTAGGACAGCCCAAAGAGCTGGGAAGTGCCAGAAGGACAGACTGCTGGATCAAAAAGGACAGGGATCCTACGGGATAAATCCTTTTGGAGGACAAGTTGGATAGTGGAGGGCAAATGAGGGAAAGATGTCAGGAGCAAATGCAGCCCTCCAGAAGGGCTGGGTATATTACAGTGGAGAGTCTGACTGCTTCAGTGCAAGTATCGTTTCTCACCATTTTCTAAGTTAAACATATTTTCTATTGCAGAAATCTGCAGCCTGTGGATTAAAGAAATCTTGGAAAGAAGCATTTGCTATCAACAAAAGTTAGCTCCGTGTACACTGCTGCTTCAGACCATGGCTCTACAGCACAGTGCTCAGAAAGCAGTCATGTTTTCAAAAGGAAGTATAGACCATGGCATCATCCTGAGGTGAGACTAGGAAATTAATTGAGAAGTTAACACCTGAAAATACTTGTAATGCCATGTAGCTAAGGAAAATAGTATCACTTCCTATGAAATTCGGTGACTAATTTCTCAGAAGAGCCAATTTTACATAGTATACATGCAGACATACAGAAAAGTCTCATTAATCCCAAGACTGTGGAATAATCGACATGTAAGAAAACCCAAGAAACTGACACTTTTCTAGGAATTACTTCTACAATAATTTTCTCCTGGCTATATAATGTAACAGTCCCAGCTCTCATTTTTCCACACTGCACATTTGTAATCTGCCACATCATAATCGAAAGCTATCTGAGGTACACCAGAAACATAGACACAACACTTCATCTCCTTACACCTCTCAAAATGTAAAGCCGAGATTCACCATACGGTCAGGGAATAGCACTGCTATTATTTAATAAGTGATGCTTAAAATGCTTGAACAAGTCCCAACATTAGCTAAAAACGAGAAAAAAAGTGGACTGTTTGCAATGCTGCTAAAAATTGTTTCCTTCTTTTGCTACTGCTGGACAGCAAGACGACCCATCCAATGCGTACGTCACCCTGTGTCCCCCAGCCCCACACCCAGCAGAGCCCAGCAGTCGCGGTACATACGCTGCTCGCAGGTCTCGCCCTGCCAGCCCGGGAGGCAGCGGCACGTCCCCAGGACATGGTCACAGCCTGCAGCGTTCTTGCAGTTGCACACCTGGTGGCAGTCAAGCCCAAAAAATCTTTCTGGGCAAGCTGAAATTGCAAAACAAACGTTTTTGAGCATTTTAGCAAAGGTTTTTTTTTTTCCTTTTTTTTCTTTTTTTTTTCTGTAAGCATTATTTCAGAGATCTGAAAACACTGCCACCTCCTAAGACTTTAAAGTTAGGAGGCTGCAAAACCGTCAGTTTCAATGTTTCTGTGATGATGGAAAAGTCCTTCCCAGCCCCGGGACGAAGCATCAGCAGTGTGTTGGGAGCGTGAGGCGACTTGGCAGCTCCAGTCTCCATCTCTGCATCCTCACACGGGCTCGGCCCACGTGGGTGGATTGTCAAGAGCACGGCAAAAAGCACATCCCTGCCAAAAGGAAGCCAAGCCACTAAAAACAGAAGTGCTACAGCTCCTGGGAGAAGAAGCGCCGGAAAGCTGTACCAAGGGCAAACCACCCACACATTTTCCTCCGTCTTTGTTTTTTTGGAACCAACCTAACTGTTCTGGCTGTAATTTCCTATGTGAAAAGGTAAAACAGATCAGCGCAGAGCAAACACTGCCTGAAAGAAAATGTGGGAAGCAGGGGCTGATGGCAACCGCAAGCAACAAGCACAACATTCTACTGTCACCTCCACAGTCTTCCAGCAATTTAAAAAGATATGTTCAATCTGAGTGATTCGGGAACTGGAATTGGGTTGTTTTTTATTTTCTCTCCCAATTGTATCACCCAGGTTTTCCCCTAATCTTCACACCAGCTTTGCAGAAGGGTATTTAGCCAGTTTGTCCTCCTTCTGATTCCTGCTGCAACGAACGGAACACAACGCACACAACTGTATGGCTTTCCCAATATGGTCACAATCCAGCAGAGACCACCAATGCCTTTCATATATCAACAACTAGCAAACACCTCTCAAGTATTATGACTTAATTTCTAATTAAATGGACTCAAACCAGTTGATTTGGCTTGTCAGCTCTTGATGTCATAACCATGACAACATAGCAAACGAGTCACAGGATGTGCATCGTCCTTCTTGGGAACGACAGCCCTGTGTTCATGCATTACATGGAATTTTTGTGTTCTAGAGCAAAAAAACCAACAAAACAAAACAACATATAGAAACAGAGTTAAAATAAGCGACTTTCAAAAGCATCACAATGCAGATCCCATGAATTAAGAGGCACACTTGGCAACAGAGCTATGGAAAGAATGTTTCAGAGAATAACCCCTGGTAAGAAGGAGAGGGAAACACCAAGCCCTATTTACCACAGCCCGTGTTGCTATGTGAGCAGGGAGGCTGTGCAGCACCTTCCTTCCCATCAGAGGGCAGCAGGGTCCTGCGTGTGCTGCCATCTCCCTCTAACGCTAGCTCCACACATTGGCTGATAAGGTTTTCTAAACAAAATAATTCTAATGATCATAATTTATAAAACCTTCAATCATTTAGAAACAATTTCTGGAATGTCTGACTATGTGCTGTTCCTGCTGCACCCAAAGCTACATTTGTTTTATGATGTGCACAAGGATACAATGGAACAGCAACCTCCTTAGATGATGCCACAAACATGGCTCACAGCAATGTCCCTAAGAAACCCAGACCGTCCTTTCCAACCCTAGCAAATTGTCATAGAAAAAGATCTGTAGGATTTGTTAAATTGAAAGGCTGTTTGTTCTTAAAGAGTTCCCTTGGGAAGATGCACAGATCCGTGGTTTTCCATGCACAGAAGGACAGGGAGCAGTGTGAGGGCAGCACCTTTCCCGCAGAAGGTCCCGGTCCATCCAGCACTGCACGTGCAGGCTCCGCTCACGTGGTCGCACGCAGCCCCATTCTGGCACTGGCAGCTGTGCAGGCAGCTGGGGCCGAAGCTTCCCTCGGGGCATCCTGCAGCGGGGAATCCAAACCAGATGAAGAGTGAGTGGTGGAGCAGAGAGGAATTTTTAGAGACATAACAACTCTTACTGCTTGCAGAAGGGGAATCGAGGTGTTAATGCCCTAAAACTGATACCATTAAGTGCTCTCCTTCGGTTCATTTTGTTCAAGTCCACTTCTTAGAGAAATGTCAGGGTGTTAAAAGACTGAATGCTGCACAGGAAAATATGTATTGATTGTGAGAGCTGCAAAGCCTGCGACTCCACACTTTCTGCTTGAGGACACTGTGCACACTGGTCCAGCACTGTTAACTTGCACGTGTCCTCTGGGACTCACATTGCCAGGAGGGGAAGGCTCCCAGCCCCAGTGCCTCCTTGTGAGCCATGTCCTCTGTTTTCCTGCTAATCCTCATTCCCTAGAAAGCTGGAGAAAATATGGAACGTGGTGGCCTCCTGCAGAAAGCTGCATAACTCACTCTCAGGCTCTACTTTAGAACACATTACATTCGGGGGACAGCCTAACACATTACATCTGGGGGACAGATTAATGGTTACATCTCCACAGCAGTTCATGTTCAGAGTTTGAAAAGATTCGCATGGTATGCACTATCTGAAGGAATAGGCAGCGCCTGAGAATGAAAATAACTTCTTCCAGGGTTATAGCAAAATCAATCTAGAACAGGGCCAGTTGCCTAATTGACATTAGATAGTTTGGACAAGCTGAAGTATAGAGATGCCTAGGCATCATATATATATAATTAAAGTGGAACAAAACACAGACTGAAGAAAACAGCAAATCTATAGAGGGAATGTCAGGGGTTGCCAAAAGCTTTGTCAGAAGCAATGGCTTCCCTGCTTGCATTGCCCATGTCAGAGAAGACGAAGACCAGCTCTTTGGCTGCTTCCTATCTGCAGAGATGGCATTTGGAGAGAGGTCAAGAGAGAAGGACAAGTGGAGCTGGCAGCTACAGTCTTCCCATAGCTGTCCTTTGATTCCCTCTGGGCCAACAGCAACAAGAGCCCTAAGAGACACTTTCAAGGGCTTTTGCCTTTGGCTCACCACTCCAGATTACTTGTTTTGATATTTCTGTGTGACACCAGCAGTTAATTCTGCCTGCACTACTGAGATCCTGGTAGCTGGATCTGTACTACCATAAGACTGATTAATAGATAAAATCTTTACTGTATTCAATAGCAACAATAATAATAACAGCAATAACAAAATAGCTTAACTATGCAACTTACTGCCATGAGACGAGTGGATACCAAATGTTTGCACGCAACCAAAAAGGAAAGAGGCACATTAGTTGGAAGAAAATACCGAACTGTATTAAATATAGACATATTGCTTCTGTTTTAAGAAACTTCCAAATGACAAATTGCTGAAGCCTGGGAAAACATATCAGAAATTCTCGATAAGACTGTATTTATCCTCTCTGGGCATCTGCCATTGACCCCTGCTGGAGATGGATCGGTGGAGATCCTGGGTCACTGGTAAGGCCATGGGACATTTTTGTTGTCAATTAATGGAGGACCCTAGATCTTCCTGATCCTGCATCTGTTATGTCCACGTGAAACATTTCTATATGCGTGGTCTTAACGAGTATTTATGAAGATGTGCATACCTACAACTGTATAAATACAACCAATATGAAAAATTTTATGCTACGTACCAAACATACATCAATCTTATTACTCACATTAAGTCTTAAGATTCAAAACAGCCATTCAGGCCTGAAAATAACTTGTCTGGAACCCAAATTAGTGACAGCATCAGACCCCACTGAAACCCAGCAGGCGGCTGCAAGGAGGACAAATTCCTGCTCCTTGCTTTTCCTAATTCCCTTTGTTGACAAAAGTGCGACTCACTCTGCTCACAGTGTTTCCCAGTGAATCCCGGCTCACAGAAACAGGACCCGGTGACAGGATCGCAGCTCCCATCGCTGTTATTGCAGGCACAGGAGTTTTCACAGTGCTGTCCCCAATGGCCGCTACTGCAGGCTGCAATGCAAAGCAGTGTTTATGTTGAGAACAAGCTCTGAGCTCAGCTGATGGATGATTTCACTTCTAAATAAGAGAACAGAAAGGATACAGAATTTGCACAGAGACTTCCACAGGGATAAAATATCAACTATTAACTCACATAGCAAAAATCGGCATAACTGGGATTAGCTGGTGGCTGAAGTAACTTGTTAGCAACCAGCCATTTGCAGAAGTTGTGAATGAAGAGGCAGCTTCTTCCCCTCCTGAAAGCTGGCTGTCTTTCTGCCTTTGTCAAGGACAGGGAAATGGACTCAGCAGAAGTGTGACTGGATGAGATTGGCTGTCGGGTGTTAGGCAGGGATTCAGACTTCAAATAATCTAACAGCCCACTTTCTGGACTTGAAATGACAGAAGAAAATGGGAGCCTCAGAAGTGTGCTGTCTCTGAAAATCAAGCTTCTTTCAGGTATGTAAGAAAGGCTTGAGCGCCTGGTGCTAGAACACCTGCATTTGACTTTGGCAAGACAGATAAGGATTCCTCATTTCTGTGTGGACAGATGTTTTTATTTTAGTACAAACCGTTTATTGGATGGGAGGGGAGCAGGGACAGGCAAAGTCCTAAGAGAGAAAAATACATGCTTCTTTTCTCCTCTACTGAGAAATGTGCGCTTTATCTCTCTATCTCCATACGAGTGCCTGAACTCTTCTGAAACTAAACAAAACCGAAATCAAAATAAACAAGAAGGAACTCCATGCTTGAGAATTTACAGGGAAAGGGGGAAAAAGAAAGCGCAGCTTCATGGGATCTCCTGCATTGTCTGGAGAGTTTCTACAGAAAATCAGAGCAGATTTTCAAGCGGTTGCAAATCACCCTGAAGCAGTTTTTCTCTCCCAGCAGTGTGTTGACAGTGGCTGCTGGAGAAGAAAAACACCCCTTGTTTTAAGACAAGCACTGCTAAAACTGGAAGCATGACTAAGATTTCTTTTCAAAATACGGGGAGATGAAACGTGGACACAGAGAAACCTCACCGTCTTTGTTAAAGCATCGCGCTGCTTTCATTCTGAAAATCATGTAACACGATTATGACAGCGTGCCACAGCCAAAGCGCGGCATCTCCTTCCTTTCATGTAAGAGTAAGGATGAATATGTCAATTAGGACCAGAAAAAAAGGTTTTGGAGCTGAATATCTGTTTCATGCCCAGGCTGCAATAGCTGAAGAGCTGCCTTACTGAGAGGTTTCTGCAAAACAACTTTTGTCACAGCTCTTCCCAAACAGAAATAAAAGCTTTTCTTCGCCATGGTCACATAATTCTTTAGACAGCCTGAGGATTCCTGGGAAGTTATCTAAATGGCTCCACGTATTTCTGACTGGTTGGACTTAAAATTCACATGTTGGTGGAGGCTTCAGATTCTCCCAGAATTCTCTTCAGCTCCAGGCCTCAGAAGCCAGATCCAAAACTTACTTCTGTCAACGCCTGCGATTAATTGGTACGAGTTTCAAGTTTAGAGAGAGGTTTGTGCTCTGATGGATTTCTGCGAGAAGGATCGTAATAAATCAAGCAGAAAAAATGTAAATGGAACAAAAAGAGAGTCAATCAGAACGGGTTGATATTCTGATGGTGCTGTCCAAAAAGGGGCACATCTGGGCTCTTATACTGTCACCAACATGGAGAGCTACGCTAAAGTCAGTGGAAGGATGAGCTTCTCTTCCAGAGAACAGAGCTCCCAGCATTTGTATGCGCAAGTCAGGGGGCGACCTTAAGACACAAGACTGTACGTGTCACTGGCGTGTTGGATAAATCTCCCCTAAACAATATGAAAAACAGAGAATTAATCTTTAAACTAATATGTGCTGGAAATGAAAAACAGAACTGTCAGTCAAAGTGCTGACACTGGGCAAAGGGATCCACGGTGTTGAAACAAGAGCTTATATCAATACTTGGTGCTTCATCAGCCATCTATTTCAACACTTTGAACCTAGATAATTAAGGATTATATCCACCCAGGCTGTGCAAACCCACAAATACACCATTTCAGAAGCAATAAGATTAGCAAAAGTATATTAAAAAACCGTAATAGGCTAAGAACAAACAGAGCTGGCTCTTACAGTAGCAGATGAGCCTCTGTGAGATATCACATGTGATGGATAGCAAGTCCATGTTTGACTTACGGTGCTTGCAGTCATGGCCAGTCCAGCCAGGGGGACACGTGCACTCCCCAGTAACGTGGTGACACACAGCATCACTGCTGCAGCTGCAAGGCAGCAGGCAGTTTTGTCCGTAGTATCCATCAGGGCAGGCTGAAACCAGAGGAGCAGACTGCAATTTCACCTAGATAATAATTCAGGCACAGATCTTTTCAAACAAGACAGTGACAGCTTGTCCCCTAAAACATACACTAGCTGAATCCAGAAAGCAAAATGGTGAAATGAAGGACGCATCTGCAATTTGCACACTGAGTGGTTAGGGCTGAATCCCATAAGCAGAACAGTTTTGCCTTCTGGATACTTCTGCCCACCAGTATCAGTCAGAGGAGGAATCTTCTCTCTGAAGCACTGGGTGATTTTGTGACGAACAAGGAGCAAACACGTGCCAGCATCGAAGCCTTGCACGAAGCACTCTGTCCTGAGTGCCTGTCTGTCCTGGCAGCCTTAACACACTCAGCTGGGGAAGGAGCCGTGCTCCAGCAGCACAGACCGGGGGCTTGAGGGTACATTCATGGCCTGTGATGGGTCTGTACAAACAGTGCTGATATCACTCCCCGTCTTCACCCTTTAATGCAGTTAGTGCAATCAAGCAGCACTGCTGCCTACATAACTCTCGCGGCCAGTCGCTCAGCACCTTTCACCAAGCAATCAGAACTACAGTGCAAGTATTATGGCTATTAAATATTGCATTTCTAAGTAAATACGGCTTTAATATAACATCAATTTAGGATGCGGTTTAGCCTTTCATTGGCATTTATCTGTTATCTCCTTCTGTCTGCAAAACAGTCAAACCTGACCTGGGGAACTTTGCAGGCTGCAGAGTGCTTTATTCTGGGTCAGCGTCCCTAATGCCACAAACACCTCACAGAACAGAAAGAAGGCAAAATCCACACCAGAAGCTGAATTTTCACCCTGGTATTATATTA
>JANHGO010004274.1:0-72581 GCA_024606505.1 Aquila spilogaster | reverse complement strand
AGCTGAAAAATCCTTGACTTTAGACTAAACATTACTTAGCAACAACTGAAAACATCAGTGTTATCAACATTTTTCTCCTGCCTAACTCAAAACCATAGCACTGTACCAGCTACTAGGAAGACAATTAACTCTATCCCATCTGAAACCAGGACAATCTCTAAGGCAGAATTACTACCCATATGTGCAGTTTTCTGGGAACGATGTTCTGATATGGCATTTTTTCCTGGATAGCACGCTGCATCCTTCTGACATTCATTTTACCCGTACCTGAATCATGGTGTATATAAATAATTAGCGATGCTTCAAAAGTCACCCCATTTCTCATTTCCTTAATGGTACATCTTTCTGTTGGAGACAATAGCTTACCTCTTTCTTGATCCTATTTCAAGTCAGTATTCTGCTGGGATTTCTGCATGTGGAAAATAGACTAAAGGACTAAAGACATTAGAAAAACAGTACCAAAAATGGGGGAGAAAAACCAGTCATTTGATGGTGGGTGATGTATAATTTAGGTAGTGTTGCATTCCTCTTTCACAGGATGATAGTGTGAATGACGTGTAGGGACCTATTTTCATGATTATGAGTCTGCACTTGGGCTTCAGAAAGTATTCTTAATAACAGAGGAATAAATATTCCTTTGGGGGCGGGGCGGGTGTATGTGTATAGATTTTCTTTATTTGAATTTCTCGTTACCTGCCCTGAACTATCCTCACAGTCTGGAGGGTAACAAGGGTTTTGTGTTGGTTTTTGCACTTCTTCCAGTGTACAGGCTGTGTATGGGAAATACAGGAGAGAAAATGAAAACTGGGAGGAAATATTCAAATACTTAGCTTGCACCATTTACTTAATTCTTTTTGGGTTTGGTTTTTTGTTTGTTTGTTTGTTTGGCTGTAGAGAATTTTGCTTGAAGGAATTCTGGAAAAAAGTGATTTGAAACTCTCTTGGTGGGAGATAATTCACTGGGGGGAAAAAATAAACAACCTCACGAACACAAACCTCTCAAAGTGAAGCAGTGAGGATCTTTGGGACTACAGTTGTTTACCGAGGGACAAAGTGTTTTGTTATATTGGCTTCACTTTGCTACTTCAGTGTAAAACATCTGGTGGTGTGACATAACACTTGTTTGGAGGAACTTGTAAAATCTTCAAGGTGTTAGTTTTATGCTCTTATTATATGGAAATGTATGTCCCTGAGCAAATGGTTATTCTCTTGAAGTTACACTTTTCCACTTTACGTATAGGAATGTAACTGAAATCTTACTACACTTCTGTGATGAAATCATATGATGCTGATTCTTGTGGGCTAGTTCCATTCATATAAAATGCATTACTGGAAATACTTCTTTTATTTGAGAGTCCTCCCTTATTCCTCAGTATATAGAATATACCTGATTTGTCATGATGCATTTGCATAACGCTCATGATACTGTCTTAATCTGTTAGCTCCCAGATCTTGCTGCCTTTCAACTGTTCTCAGTGTTTTCATTGTTTTTCAAGCCTGTTTTTTCCCCTGTATGCCTTTAGAGGATGAACTGATGAGAATTAAATTTCAGTTTTTCAGATGAGGTGATGCCATTATGTGCATCATGGGATTGTAGTGCTTTCAAGACTATTCTTAGGGTTTGCTAGGCTACACAGACAACTTGATGTGTACTTGTAGAGCGTTTTGGATTTGTTAAGAGCTCTATGAAAACCTGAGCATTGCTGGCTTTCACTTTTTTTTTCCCAAATATATTGTCCACATCTCTTCCTGCAAGGATAATAAATAGACATCAGTCTTAAATTAACTTATTCACTCTTGAGTTTTAACCATCCCTTTCAGCTATCTTTCTCAAGTATTGAATTGTTAACCCACATAACTTTTGATACCCAGTAATTCAAATTAGGCCTGAATAACAGGATGGTAGTGGTTGTCCTGGTCAAGAATGTTTACCCTAATTAACCTCTAACAGTAAGAAGATGTACTACAGAGAATTTTCTAACCACATGACTAAAATAATAACATCAGTACAAAACCGTGTGACTTCATGTGTAAAACCAACTGTAGCTGAAGCTTTAGTGATACAGTTTCAGTGAATTAATAGGCTATCAGAATGTAAATATTTCTTACAAGTTGTGCTGGTTTTGGTTGGGTTACAGTTAATTTTCTTCATAGTAGTTGTGATGGGGCTATGTTTTGGATTTGTGCTGAAAACAGTGTTGATAACACAGGGATGTTTTCGTTATTGCTGAGCAGTTCTTACACAGAGTCAAGGCCTTTTCTGCTTCTCACAATGCCCCGCCAGTGAGTAGGCTGGGGGTGCACAAGAAGTTGGGAGGGGACACAGCTGGGACAGCTGACCCCAACTGACCAAAGGGATATTCCAGACCATATGATGTCATGCTCAGCATATAAAGCTGGGGGAAGAAGGAGGAAGGGGGGGACATTCGGAGTGATGGCGTTTGTCTTCCCAAGTAACTGTTATGCGTGACGTAGCCCTGCTTTCCTGGAGATGGCTGAACACCTGCCGATTGATGGGAAGTGGTGAATGAATTCCTTGTTTTGCTTTGCTTGCGTGCGCGGCTTTTGCTTTAACTGTCTTTATCTCAGCCCACGAGTTTTCTCACTTTTACTTTTCCAATTTTCTCCCCCATCTGACTGGGGGGAGTGAATGAGTGGCTGTGTGGTGCTTAGTTGCTGGCTGGGGTTAAACCATGACACAATTACTGAGTCTTCTTACTTAACTGCAAGCAGACTCACTCCATTGCCGGTCCTGCTGTTATTGAAGGCAAGTGCCTCACGTGAAGTGTTGTTCTGGAAATAATCCTGCCAGAGAAAGAAAGTAAGTAGTAGGTGTGGGCTGTTTGGCTTTCTCTTCTGTTCACAGTTGTGTTGTTTTAGGTCCCTTAAAAATTAACTGGGTAAGAGGATCAGGAAAAGATTTGAGTGTTTGTAGGTTGCAGTAGAGCGAGAAAGCCTAGCATGGTCCTTGGAGCCTGCAGTGAGGGGCCAGTAGCACACAGTGACGCCTTGGGAGGATAGAAGAGACTTCCAGGCACCAGAAGGGGCAGGGTAGTACTTGCTGCAGCTTAGATCTTTGACTGTGGCAGCAACAGTTGAAAAGTTGAAGCTGGGCTCTTCTGTCTGCATGAGTGGCATGGAATATATTTGAGGATGTTCACCAGACTGTTTATAGCTGTTCTTTCCAGAGGCACTTTAGGGATTTTTGACCTCCATGTTCCCATCTCTGTGTAACTCTCTAAAGCTTTCTGCTTGTCTGTCTATTCAGTAACTCATTCTTCTGTAGAGTTGAAAGCCCGCTGTTGCCTTCAGCTCTTGATTTCTTTTGCTCAGACTATACCATAGTTCATAGATGTTACAGGAAATGTAGGGCAATGGCATTTAGACAAATGACTACTGAAGAAGGTTGTCTGTAATGGTGAGAGTTTTGTTAGAAATCGCAAGAGGGAATGAGGAACTAATTGGGTGTATTTAATACATTTTTAGTAGGTTGTTTGTTTTTTCTTGTTGCTGTTTTGGTTGGGTTGTTTGCATAATATACTTCAAAATGCTCATGAAGCAACAGTTGCAGCATACATGTTGAGCTTTACTGATACCTTTTTTTAAATCTCAGTATATAAACTTAATCCATATGTGTGTTCATTTTACCAAATATTCAAACTGTAATTGTAGTGTAGTTACACTGCAATTGTTCCAGTTCCGTTGCAGTTGTATTTTATCTCTGTAAAGTTTGCTACATGAATGAATAGTCCATAAGGACCTTTCTGTTTTACATGCAGTACACTATAAATTGGACTAAAGATTTACTTGGATATGAAATCCAATAAACAGAAGGTTAATTATATAAGCTTCATTTTTTTATATTGTAATTTCAGTATGCAGCTAACTTAATTGATAATTATGGGTGCTGTATTCAGACACAGGGGTTTTTACTGCTGAACGCCTTTCAAGATCAAGTCCTTTATGCCTGCATACTCTGGAACGCTGTACTGTAGCTGTATGAGTATAACTTGTGCTGTTTGCAGTATGGCTTATCCCAGTTTGATCAGCAAACTCAGCTATCGTCAGTGCTGATAATTTTTATACCAGTATAGTAGGTATACTTGTGATAGAGCATTTACACAGCCTAAGAAAACACAGGAAAAGCTTGCATCTCTAAAAACCATTGCTGTGTCAAGAGGCTTTGTTCTCAATTTAATATGTTTATATAGAACTGCAGATAGTGGAGCTCCAGTTCTGGAAGGAGCACTGTTGAAGATCTGACTTCCACTATGGTTTTGAGTGTAAAATAACAAATGAAACATTATAAACAGAACTCTTTTATTTCCTCTTTCATATATCAGTAAGTCTTGAGGTTTGTTTTAGCCTTCCATTTCAAGAATTTGCTTCTCTTGAAATTAAAATTTGTATTTGAGAATGCATTGCTCAAGGCTTGATAAAATTTTGTGAAGCGTTCTGTGCTTTCTGAGCAGAATCTAGTTGTCCCCCACATCCACAAACTGTGGGCACAAGAAAGTAATTGTTTAGTTAGAAAATTGAAACTGTAGCTAAAATTGTTTAAAGTAATTGACCAATGTTATGATTTGTTTGATCCTAAGTGAGATACTGGATACTGGGTGTATATCTGATACAAAAAATACAGTTTGAGGAGCAGTGTTTTTTTGGTTGAGTGGAAAAATGCATTTTTGATTCTTGAAATAAACTAGGGGATTTGTGAAATCCACTGCATATACCTTTGAATATCATATCCAAAACATTCCTTGGGTCATTTACAGACACTATTCAATCAAGCAGAAACAGAAATGTTTGTTCATTCTTGTTATTTTAGTATTGCAAAGTAGAGAAAATGAAAGTACTTAACAACTGAAATTAGTAATTTCATGCAAATCAAGCACCTCCAATCTGACCTGCAAAAAACCCCCAACATATTTTGTGATCTGCTGTCTGCTTCACTTGTCAGGTTGAGTGAATTAGTTCTGGAAGGGAGGTGCTGTCAGACGGATTTAAAAAGCAGCCTTTAAGTGTTCAGTCTGTTTTGTCCTCTGTCTCCAAAAAATAAAGAAACCACACACCCAAATGTGAATACTGAATACTTTACTGCATTTTCAGTTCTTTTGCACTTTTGTAACATTTTAAACTACAATAATGGGAATGTCTCTTTTTTAAGCTTTATTTTTACTTTCTTGTCTCAGAGTATTTTTATTAGGGTCTCTGCTCAGTCCTTGAAGTGTTAAAGATAACTTTGTGTGCCTTTCCTGTAGAAGGTTTCCAAATACATTGAGAAACGTGCATGTAGTCCCTGTGTAAAAAGAAGCCATAGTTGTGTACGGGGGTAGGTGGGAGCTTTAGAGCACTGTTTGGTGTGTGTGGTTTTGGTTTGGTAGGTGGTTTTTTGGTTTGGTTTGTTTGTGTCTGGTTTTGTTTTTGTTTTCTTCACCACGCCTCTCAGCAGTGCTAGGCTATGATGGGAGGTATGCTTTTGAGTGAAGTTACGCAAATTGTTTTAATAAAGTACAAAAGCTTTATGACAATGTCATAAAAACATGTTTCTGTGTATCACTAGCAACCACTGGCCAGACATCAGGAGGTAAAGCTATGCAGGATTGTATTTAATGTCTAGCCTGGAGTATTAGATCAATAATGTTCATAGCATTGTTGGCTTACCCCCTACCCCACAATTCTGTTTGTTCTTGAGGGGTTGCTTTACCTGTGTGCTTGCAGTTTATTTGCAAGGTTCTTGGCCCATAGCTTGTAATAACAATGTAGACATTAAATCTGCCCTTAATGGTTGGTATCAAGAAGGCCCTTTGCTAGATTTGATCAGTGGATTAATATATACCAACTTTGTTCAGTGACCTTTTCTCAAAGCTTAGTTACTTAATAATCTCAGAGTAAGTAAATCCATATTTAACTTCTAAAACTTACTACCAAACATAGTCAACTGTGTCACTATCAAAACAAGCGCCAGTGTAATCCCTTCTTCCTGCTTTAAATGATTGGAAAGGAGGAAGAAACAGAATCATAC
Organism: Aquila spilogaster; assembly: GCA_024606505.1. NCBI lineage: Eukaryota > Metazoa > Chordata > Aves > Accipitriformes > Accipitridae > Aquila > Aquila spilogaster. The sequence continues at coordinate 66,556 of JANHGO010004274.1, read as the reverse complement.
AGTAAGTTATTTAAATGCTAGTTCTGCCAAAATAGAGAGAGATTGCAAAAAGGACTTTGAAATTTTATGTTGGAACATAATTTGTCTTAAGTATTTTAACCATTGCATTTAGTATTTTAGGGGTTGCTGTGTTCTTATTATTGCATCATTATTTCGTGCTGGAATTCTTGACTCTCTGAAGTAACAGGTGTCTTAATCTTTTCTGAATGTAATGTAAAAACTTGTGGTCATGTGTTTATCCCATCATACCACCTGTACACGTAATTCCTCATAACTATCAGTACTTGATAACGCTGCTGAGATACAAGTTGTTCAGCATATTGTGAGAGAGAACAGTGTGCTGTGGATGGAACTTCTCCTGTTTTCAGAAGAGGAGGGAAATTTCTTGTGGAAGTACAATCTTGCTTTGTCACTTATGTCACTTTCGATATAATGATTAAATGATCTTCCCTAACTTTGCATGTCCTTTTAGCTATTTTCAGTGGGGATAGATTTCACCTTTTAAGTTAACTGAACAATTAAAGTTGATTTTAACAATAAATATAGCAAGTAATTTATTTACTCTTGGAATGCACTTATCCCTTGGGTAGAATTTGTCTATTGCCTAGAGCTGCATTATCAACATGTTCTCAATTTTATTTCATTATATTGACTGAAATACATTTTATGATTAAATATTTTGTATACAAGATACTCAGCTTTCAAAGCTTTTAAATTGTTAGGGGTTTTTCATGTCTTTGTTATTTTAATGGCTTTTTATGGCAGATGCCAAAGCAACAGTGTCATATATTCCTGAGCCTTTTTATCATTATAGTGTGGTTTTTTTGCTTGCAAGTTAGTTTTTTGGGTTAGTAGTAAATATGGATACCACCTTACAGAGCTTGGGGATGTCTGGATATTTAAGCTCCTCCACTGCATTGTTTAAGAGAAATACAAGGCACAGCTTGATAGAAATAAAGTCCTGCACAATTTTCTGTTAAAAGAACAAAACCAGCAGACTGCCAACATGTTTCTGTGGTTTCTTCAGTTGTAACGCTTGTGTCAGGAAATACTATTTCATGATGTTGCTGCATTACCTATTGATAATTATCTGTTTACATTTATGTTACTTGTCGTAGAGTATCACTGAGAGGTGAGTTGGTCTTGCCCCAGAAGGAGTCAATGTTAGTAACTAAGTATGTATCATGTAAATTATTCTGTGACTGTTCATTACAGAACAGAATTACAGAATAATTCAGGTTGGAAGGGACCTTAGAATGTCTATAACCCAGCCTTCTGCTCAAAGCAAGTTCAATGCTGAATTTCAAACTGACTTTCTCTAAACTTTGACCGGTCAGGTCTTGAAAATCTCCAAGGACAGAGACTGCACAAACTCTTCGGGCAACCTGTTCCACTGCTTGACTGACCTTGGTATGAAAAGTGCTCTTGTGCGCATCCATGCTCTCTCTCATCAGAACCTCCCTCAATTTCTGAGCACTGTCAGAATGTCCTCCCACCATGCATGGCTGTGAAGAGCCTGTCTCTGTCATCTTTGCAATCTCCTCACGTGTTGAGGGGCTGCTGTTAGGTCCCTCTGAAGTTACCTTTTTCCCAGGCTGAACAAGCTCAGTTCTCTCTCCCTCCTTGCAGGGTAAGAGCTCCAGCCCCTAACCATCTTGGTGGCCTTCTGCCGATTTTGCTCTACTTTATTGATGTCCGTCTTGTATCAGAGGGTCCAAAACCGGACACCTGGACACAGTTTTCTATATGTGATCTAGTAAGTGTCACCTTTCTCATTCTACTAGCTATGGTCCTGCCCTTTCAGCCCACTATGCTGTTTGCTTTCGTTGTTGCTGGGGCGTGCTGCTGACCTGCGTTCTGAAGTGTTGTCCAGCGGGATGTCAGGTCCTTTTCCAGCAGAGCGGCCCCCCAGCCAGTTGACTCTCAGACTGTATCATGACAAGTACTCCATCCTAGCTGCAAGACTGTTTTTTAGACATTCAGTTGATCATTTTTGAAAGGAGGAAGAAAAACCTTAGGTTCTCTAAGATCAAAAATAGTCAGACATGAGTTTTATTCCTTACTGATACTGTCCCAAGCAGTGCAGTTCCTTTTGTGAAGAAGAATGAGATGATGAGTTCAGTAATAGCTTGGAAAAAATGCACCTTCTAAAAGCTCAAAAAATACTTTTCTCTGTTATTTTGTTGTGTTATTCATGCACATACCTCAATGAATCTTGTGAGGTATGCTTAGAAACTGTTCACATTATATAAATGAATTGGGATTATAAGATGCACAAAATAGTTTTGATTTTAAACAAAGACATGCATTCTGATCTCCAGAAGTGACAGAATCAAATGACATATTTGATGTACTGTTCACCTTGAATGTGACCATCCCATTATACTTTCTTTAGCTATAAAAATACGGAACTACAAAGTTCCATCTTCCAGTAACAAAACTCTATGGTCGAATCAGATGCTTTGAATTCAGTTTCTGTTTATTTACATGAACGCAGAGCGTGCTATCCTATACACGGGAAGAACTGATTGGAGACCATTTCTTAACTTCTGGATCCAAAGGAATTCCAGCCTATATTCAGCTCAAAACTTTTTACCCCAGCCAGAACATGAAATTTCTGGGACCGTTTGCTCTGGAGCAAGTGTGGACCTATTACTGTATTTTAGGGAGCAGGATGGCAGTTAAACCTACCGGTTTTCAACTACATTTTTTTATTCTATAATATTAAGGCACAAAATAATTCTTTCTCCTAAGAGTTTATATTAATGTATATACAATAGATGCACAGTTTTAATACTAAGAAACATGAGTTAGCTTAATGTTTGGGGCCAGGGTTCTTAATCATGCATCACATTTTGGAGACGTTAGCTCTGTATGCAAATTAAGAGAACTTCATGGCCTTTCACATCTTCTGTGAACATGAGCAGTTCTTCAGAAATGCTGACTTCACAGACTGTTGTGCTTGCCAATTCGGTGAGACTGAAGAAGGCAACAATCAGAGTCCCCATCTGGACTTTACCTTGTGAGCATGTTTTTTACATTTCTGCAGTAGAGATTGGTACTAAATCTTTGTAATCTATGCACAAACGGTACAGTTTTGGTATATGTGTCTAGAAGTCCTTTTTGGTTGATTCCACGTGCTCTGTGCTGATCTAGGTTTAAGTGCAATCCATTTTTCATATACATCCTATCATATAGATAGAGCTTATTTTTCTATGTAGTTATCTATGCCTTTCCCTTAGAGATGAACACCCTATCCATGCACAGCAAATGAAGCATGTCGTCGTTTTAAAGGCTAGGATGAAGTAGTCAATGACTCGACAGTAAAGTCTGAAGAGCAAAGTTGCCCGTGCTTTGGTTAGAATTTGTGCTTTTTGTGCTAATCTGTTTTAAATATTAGTCACTGTGAACACTGTAGCTTTGTTTACTGCTTGGTGTGGGTAAAGGTGGCATAGCGTGGCCAGTGGAGAAAAGAAAATGAAGGACAGAATGCGAAACAACCAGAAACGTAAATTGAGTGTCAGAAGCCTCTTTTTCTGGGGACTCTAGTCTTAAGATCTTGTTTTGAAAAGTGTTCTAAATAGAAAAGACTGTCATTTCAGAAACATATTTCTGAATTCCTTGGTTTTGATCTGGTAGCTGCTTTTGAGACGTTATTGCATGTAATTGGAGAAGATACTGCATACAGAAAACACAGTGAATTAATTCTGGTAGGATGATTCTTAAGGGCAGTACAATAATGACTACCAATTTCTGTTTGTTAGTACATCAGGTGAACTGTGACACATTCACCTTTGTAGCAACCTCCTGTAGAGATAGGATTATAAGAATATCAATGGCATAGAAATTTGTAGGTGATTGAAAGGCTGGTTACAGATGTTGACAAAAGTGAGATAAATGAAATGGATGCCTGAGAATTCAGATAGAAATGAGAGAGGGCTTAAATACACTCTCTACCCCGTCACCTGAAATCGTACACAGTTACACTTAGACTGTAATTACATGTTGACTTTTAAGATATTACTAATCTCCCAGCTGAATAAAATGGTTTGAGAGAATATTTATTCCCAAAGCTATACATGTTCCTGTTTTGATTCCATTGCTAAACCGTGTTATCTTGGGGTGAGGTCTTTCAACTTCAGCTCCTTCATCTTCACTGTATTAGCTTACACTAGGGCAGAATTGACCCTTCTTTTCTTGGAGGTAAATTTCTCTAGCATATTTGAGAAATACTTGACTGAATTTGTCTCTGCTGTTACTCTGTCAAGTTGATGGATCTGCCCACTTAATTTTGTTGGAAATTCATCTGCTAGAGGTGCAGTTGAATGTGAAGATGGGCAGCCAGCTCCTATTCAATAGCAAAAAAATATAATCACCAAACAAACCCCAAGCAATTAATTAAGACTTTCTCTTTCTTTGGTTAGGGAGAGTAATAGTTTTCAGTATCCACAATATCTTATATTTTCTTTCTAAGAAATTTCTGGTTTTCTTCTGCTGTAGGTGCTGCCTTATTGGACCTTTACCCTTGCTGCTTCCTTGTTTTATTTAATTAAAACACAGTTAAAAGTATTCTCTTGTAATGTTATTCCAACCATGCTGTGCACTTTTTACTCTTCTGTCATCTCCTTTTGCCTGACCTTAAGCTAGCTGACTCATCCTTACCTTAAGGCACCATCTCACTGAACATTGCTTTCCTCCCTTGTGTGTGTTGGCCTCCCATTTGTTATTTCTAAAATAAAGGCGTCCCATAGTCTAAGGCTACTCCATGAATGCTGTCCAGGTGTGGTTTTGTATGAGGGTTTTTTTTGTTTGTTTGGGTATTTTTTTCATTTTAACCTGTTAAGCACAGGAGTAGCTCGCTGCCAGCTACATCTGACTGTGTATGCCTCAAATCTCATTTCAGCTTACCTGTATTTTTATGCAGTCATCAGCTGTTCAGAAGCTAGTTAGTAGAAGGTATATAGGATTATCTTATTATTGTCATGATTCCTCTCTGTCCTCAAGCTTCCCTCAACTTGTGTAATCTTCCATTATTGTTCTGTTAACTTTTTGAGACCGGCTTTCATTTAATGGAGGGTGTAGAGTATGGCTTATCCTGTACTTGATGAGGACATATGTATGTTACTGCAGTACAAGTAATAGTAATAAATTATGTCCTCGGCTAACTTCTGCTCAGAAGTGAAAGGAGATACTTGAAAACTATTAATTTAGCTCCTAGCAATATGCCCAAGCAGTAGAGCAGGAGGAAGAACTTCTTCCTGGTGATGTTTACCTGAACTGTGAGGTTTGTAGTGCAGAAATACAACGTTTGGGACAACATTTGGGGAAAAAGTAATGATAGGTAATGATGGAATTAGAACAGCCTAAATATCCTGTAATAAGATAGTAAGTAAGGCTATATTTAGTTGGCCAGCAACAAATTGTAACCCTGTTTTAGATCAGGAAGCAGTGATGAAACAGTAACTTCAAATTAGTTTTGCTTTTAACTCTTGAGGTCAATTCAGCTGATGATAAATGTATACCATAAATGATAGTTGGAGTGAGGTAGAAAAGCTAAGCTCCATGAAGCCCAAGAAACTGGCTAAAACTTTTTCAGCTTGGTCTCTTGTTGGTAAGAATGTGAGAGCCCTGGTGTGAAGTATGTGTTTTTTCTTTTTTGATTTTCTTCCTTTTACAGGAAAAGAGAGTTTTAAAACCTCTTTATTTTACTTGTGTGATAATAGATCCCTTCAAGTTTCTTACACCTTATTGAGAATACCGTAGTCTAAATCATGCATGTTGTCCATTTTGGGGTTTTTATAAGTAAGTGCCACTGGTGGCTTCGCTTTTTTTTTTTTTAATTTCTAGTTATATTTTGTTCTGAACATCAGACTATTAGTGATGCTCAAGTATTTCAAAGGATTTTAAACACATAAATCATAACATTTGTTAATAAAAAACAGATAAAGCTTCTTGCCAAGTTTGATTTTTCTAAAATAAATTTTAAAAAATATCAGATAATATGATTCAAAAAAAAGGACATGAGACTGATCTTAATGAACAGCATGGTATTGCACTCTTTGCATGAGCAAAACTGGCAGTTGCTTCTTGCTTGCTGTTTTTGTTCTATTGGATCTGAGGTGGATAAGCTTCTACAACACAAACACCAGAATGGTGAATGCCCCCTTTTTCAGTCATACTGGAAGTGTCCAGCAAAGACTCAAGTGACTACAGGTTTCGAACTACTTACAAGTCTACACAAAGGAGCTTTTGATGGTTGCTGCTCCTAATTTAGTGAATCTTGGCTTTCAGGACAGTTCCAGATAGAACAAAGCTAATAGTGTACCTGTGCTTAACCAAGCTTTATCAGCCTTGCCTAATCATCAGGTCTGTCACCTTGATGTGGTTCCCAGGCAAAACAAAGACACGTGGTCTATATCCTGCTCTGCAACTTAGCTATGACAGGATTTTAATTTCAATAACATCAATGTGAATTGTTTTATGGAATGTAAGTATTCTCACACTTGTGGAAGCCACATTTATTCAAAGTGGAATTAAGTCTTTTCTTAGTAGGATATTGAGCATTAGAACAATGTGCCTTGGGAACCATAAAGAACATTGTCACCTGAAATATTTAATTCAGGATTAATTGCCTTTGTGTAGAACGTAACTTATTTAATCTCTAGCTCTAAACTTCCTGAGGGAAGCCTTAGGTAAGTTCTGTGGTTTGTGTTATTTAGGTAGTCAGACTAGATGATTTGTGGATCTTGTGTAGCCTTAGAGTCCCTCAGTGTTTGTGTCAGTGCAATCTCTGTACTGTTAGATGAGGGTGCTGGCCTGCCTGTGCTGTCGTTTTTGCGTTTAATGAAGGTTTCAGGATTATTTCCAGAGATATCTGGAGTCATCTGGATTTCTAAATTCACCCATTTAATAAAGTTGACAGTTTTGGTGATCTTCCCAAGCAGTTTAGCTCTTTACTGCATTTGCCAAGATAAAAATTTTATGGTTCTTCTGATACTGAAGCAGCTTTTTACATAGTCTCGTCATTTTTGGCAGAGCCAATCCCCTGGTAAATCTACGAAAACAAAGAATAAAATACAGGAAGAAAAAGACTTTATTGTATTCAACCAGAAATAGGGTTTGACTTTCAGATTATTCCTCTTACTGGAGGCTTGAACAGAAAAGTTAGAAATTACTTGTGTAGTATTTCAGTCTTGATGGACACATTTTAAAACCTAAACTGTTTAGTTAGTGTGGCAACTGAAAACAGGACCAATGTGACCTAAGGATTATTGAGGTGAAATTTTGAGCCCGTTGCTCAGAAAACTGATCCTGTGAAATTGGATCAAGCGTGATAGGAATGAAAACAGTGAAGTCTCAACTCCGTCAAATTTCTTACCTTTAGGAGAGTGTTGGGGGAGCTGCTGTAGAGCCAAACAGAAGTGGGCTTTTATGTATTACACTGTGTGTGGAAAGTTCTTGTATCTTTGGTGTTGATGTTGAAATAAAGAAACTGGAGATTATTTCTCATATGCAACTGTGAAATATCCAAACGTGGTCAGATGTACAGATCCTGTTTTGGTTTAACAAGCTCAGAGGGTATTTAATTGGGTTCTAGTACTTGGCCACATTTTCCTCCATCTTTGTAGCCCATCTCCTGGACCCTTTGGGCAGCAGACAGTGGTATAGTTGTATAGCCAGTACTCTCCATGCCTTATTGGTAGCTCATGGAGTAGACTGTTAGGTGTATGGAGGAGGGAACCAAATACTTGCAAATCATGCAGAAATCTGTGAGTTGCAAAGCTTAGCTTTGTGAGGACTCCTGTGCATGTTACTCACTGGCAGTGTGAGAAAGCATCCCAGTTACGCTCTTTCTGAAAGCTGTTTGCAAGTTTACCCATCTTGCAGCATGATGTAGGAAGCAGGTCTGAAATCAGAGCCACAAAGGCAGAACAGATCTGTTCCTTCTGTGTTGGCCAAGTAGTATTTCTTCCTGCCTGCTTCAGATCTGTGCAGTCCGCATCCTAGAAACAAAATTTGGGCTGGATCTCCACCTGGCAGAAGCTCAAAGTCTGTATTGTAAAGTCCCTGGCATGTACAGGGATTGGCAGTGAATTGATTTTTGGGTGCGTTTTACATCTTAAAAAAATGTCATGATTTATATAGAAATATGTGCTGGTTGCTTGAAACATGCTCTCCAAAAAGTACTCAGTTTTGAGGCTTAACTAGTAATGGCAAGTGTTTATTTACTTTGTAACATTTTCAAATGTTTACAGTTAGTATTGGAAAAAAATATTAATTACAAATTAATCATCCCAATTCTTTTAAAAATGTCCCACAGGATGTAGGTGATGCCTGTTTGATGCCAGCCTTGATGCCTTTTCTTCCTGGCAGTATTAGAACTTCTGCTCTTCTGTACTGTAACATGTTTGTTACCAACTCAGGAAACCACTTCATTTCAGCTCTATTTTGATGTCATATTGATGTCATATGTAGTCCACTTTCCCGCTCCTCTTTCTTCCACCAATACAGGATCAGCTCTTCCATGGTTTAGAGATACAAAATATTCCTGGCAGATGTTTTAACACCTGCTCTTAAGTACCTCCAGTGATGGAGAGTTTAGAGCCTATCCTGGCAGTCTGTTTTTGAGCATAGTAACTGTCCCTTCAGTTAGGCATTATATTTAAAGAACAAACAAGAAAACCCACAACATAAAAAACTAAACAGCCTTGTCTCTTTGCTGCAGTTCTGTTCAGTACTTCCTGACCTATTCCTGGCAGCAGAGATTGCAGTTTTATTTTTCCCTACTGAGAAGCTGCCTTTTATGAATATGAAAATTGTCATATATCCCCTCACTTTTATACTACAGTTTACGTATGCTGCCAGTACTACTAGTCCTTTCTATCACAGGCTTTCCTGTAACAAATCTGCGACATAAAGGATTGCTAGTAATAGGCGGACCAAAATGGTGAAGGTGGCCTTCTTGTTGCTAATGTACCAGCATATACTTGTCTATTAAGTATCTTGCAAAGTCTTTTTATGGCTTTTTCCAGGACCAACGTGCAATTTGAACTTTCTTCCTTTTTTAGAAAGCGGAAGGTAACTTGGAATGTGTTTTATTGGGGATGTTGGTTTTATTCTTCTCTTCTTCTTCTCTTCCTCTGCTTTTTAATTCTCACCCACTTGTGTACACGGACGTTGTCCTGTTGTTTCTATGTTGCATGTTTTCTGGGTATAATTTGGGAATAGTTATAAGCACCCAACATTAAGAATGTCGCTTGCTTTATAAATTCTTGGTCTTTGTGTTTACTGAAATTTTTCTTCTTTTTCTTGTGACATATTGTGTTCTGGCTGACGAAGACAAAGCTTAAGGTAGAGTAGGAAGAATTACGTAAGTGTAAATGCTTATCAGTATGGGCTGTATCTTAGAAGAACAGAGTCTTGTCTCAAGGACAAAGGAAACAGAGTTTTCTACCAATTCCTAAAATTACTAATTCCTAAAATGGTTAAACTGCTAATATTATTTAAAAAAAAATACATGGAAGTACGCTATTACTACACTGAATTTTCTGTTTGTGTATTCTACACTTCATATAGAAAGACCATCACAGGTAGCATTGTCTCTCAACCAAAGAAGTTTGGGCACTGAGCTGAAGCTTGGTAAGGTTGCTTTTGTTCTGCAGAAGTTTCTGTGAGGAGCTGAAGGATGTGATATGTACTGTCACCAGAAGTGGTACTCCTGAAGTACCAATGCAGAGTTGTTTTAAAACCATGGTCTGCCTGCAAGTCTTGAGTCACCATGTTTTCTTCCTCATTTTCCATGTCTGGGAGTTAAAATCAGGCATTAATGAGAAGGCCTTATGTCTCTAGTCTACATTTGGGAGAATAGTGTTTAGGAACTGAAAGCTCAGTGTATTTTAAAGGGGATAAGGGAAAGGGTATTAGTGCAGGCCCTTTCCTACTTCAGTTTGTCCATTCATATGTGCATCTGTGGGATTTTTTATTAGTTTTACCAAGTCAGTTGGAATAGCCACAGTCTGTAGTTCCTTACAGATGAGAAATTAAGTTGTCGTAGCAAATAAAAACTTCCGTTTTATCCTATTGTCAAAGTGCCTTCAATCGAATAGAAACCTTAAGCAATGGACTCCATCACCACAGGTCCTGAGAAATGTGGTAACAAAATTGAAAAGATGATCTGAAGTCTAGTTCATAAACTGCTTACAGTTGCATCTTTGGAATTTTAAGCATTTGTTTTAATAAACAAAGGAAGTAGTTTGTATTACTGGTGAAATTGGAAGTCAGTTAAGACTGGCTTTAGCATAATGTGTTATTGCCTACTTTGAAGTATTTATGCAAAGTGTGTGTTTAGTGCCAAAGGTAGTATTATAACAGAAGAAAATGCTGAACACTTACCTTAATAAAAATGAACCCTCATAAGCTCTTAAATTCCCTGGTTTAACTCTTTGGGGGGGGGGGGAATGTGTACTTGCAGAGCCTTCAGTAGAAGCAATGTACATAAACGGAAATTTAAGCCTTCAGCAGCTTGACTGATCTGTTGACGTATTTGAGAAGCCAGAAGCAATTGGCTATCCAAGCATAAATAAATGTCTACAGGAAGACACCCTGTGTTTCTGAAGCGGTCCTGCAAATGAATAGTGCATGTGGGAATGTAGGCAGAAGGTTTATAATGGTAGATTGCTTATGCCTAGGAGATAGACACCTTTGTTGGTGTCTTTGAATAGGGCTTCAAAGTCCCTGGTGACTCATTTTTAATGTCTACGTTCTGATGAGGTATAAATGATCAGCCTTTTCATCTACGTCAGCATTGCTATGCTATTACTATTTTTCAGATGTTAGAAACAACGTGTGATTTTAGCAGTGGTCTAAGCTGCACTCAACATTCATTTGTGAGAGCTTCTTTTTTAATCACCTGGAAGTTACTGTGACTCTCTCCTGCATTTTATTGGATGAGAGAATGTTACTTACAAACTAAAATGTAGGGCACAGTCTGCGCATTCAGTATTTTAACTGTATATGTTTCCTGGCAATTGCATTTTAAAAAACCACAATAAATGAGAGTGGGGAACTGTGGTTGTGTTGTTCGCATAAGAGACATAAATGGTGTGCCCACTTTTAGGGGTAGAATCATACACCATCAAGACATACCTGCTGCCAGATGATACAGCTGATAAATGCTTTTGCTGCAGATTTTGTAGATCTGGAGTATGGATAAAATAAAATTGTACAACATGTAACAAAGGAGCTATATTGAAAGGATGTCTGAAAATTATGGGGAAAACTATTTAGCATAAAGCAAATTATAATCAGAAGAGGAAAAAGAGTAGTCAGTTTAAGTCCTTACTGGGCCTGGCTAGAGCAGTGTTCTGTCACCTGCTTATAATGCCTACTATTTTAAAAGTCAGGGGCTTTGTTTTAAGGATACTGCATGAAATCAGACTTCTTTCAAATGAACCTTTAGACTTCATTATGTATGTTCTTGTGAGCTGAACTTTTTCAAAATATTGTTTCATGGGCAAAGTGCTGAAACCATAGCTGATGGTAGTGGGGTTTGAGGCGCTTTTGATTTTTATTCTTTTATTTTAAAGATCATTGCATATTATCTGAGGTGCGGATCAAGTAATTGTATTATTGTTGTTGTTGTTATTATTGTTGTTGTTATTAACAGATATTTTTAAAACAACAACTGTGCAGCTTTAAAAAAAAGACTGATCAGACGCAGGACTTTCAAACTGTAATTCCTCAACTGCTCAGCACTTTTTTCCTATAGCATGCACTTTTTGCCTTTAATCAGAATTAACTTGATTCTTTACTTAGGTTCTTTACTAAAGTTTTAAATTTTTTTTTCCAGATATGGGTAGTTTGATAACATGTTTTTTTAAGATAGCTGCGTGGTGCTCTGCTGTATATATGAAGGCAGAATACATTGTCAAAACGCTGCAAGTCTAATGAATTAAATAATTTGGGTATTAGTAATCCGGAAAATGGGGAGAATGACAACTTCAGCTTTTTTCAGTATATTTTGCGGTTTTCAGCATAACCTTGCAGTTGTTTTGTCAAAATAGGAAGGTTCTGCAGTGTACATTGCCACACATTCAATAGTAATTCTGAGATGGTGGGGCTCCTGATGGGTTACATTTAGACAACAATTAAACAGTGTTTAAATATATTTATTATGTCATTATTTAAAATCAAGTAACATCTTTATGATAATTCCATTCTTGTTTTACGAAAATATGTAGTAAATCATTCTGGTATGTTGGTGTAATACTTCATGTTGATGCTCTTTTATGCATTGGATGACATGTTAATAATGTCTTCCTCAGTTCAGCAATTAGTGTGCTTGATATTTTAATCTTAAGAAAATTACTGTTGTTGTGTTAGAGAATTTAGGGTAAATGGAGAGCTTTTTGCCTGCAGAAAGTTGAGTTAGTGTTGTTTGGTTGATTTGGGTTTTTTTTGTTGTCATATGGTTTTGTTGTGTGGTGTTGGTTTTTTGGTTGGTGTTTGTTTTGTTTGTTTTTTAATTTTTTCACTTCCTGCAATTTAAAGATTTTTCTTTGCTTTTCATCATGCACATAGAGTAGTTTATTTATTTCATCTCTGCAGCTACTCTCTGTTTCTCTTCAGGCTTTCTTGTCTAGTCTGACTTCATTTTTTTCAGTATTTTCTCACAGTTTTATGTTTTTTAGAACTGTGATGATGATATTGCTGTTCTGTCTTCAGTGGGAGGGAAACTCTTTGTGTCTTTCTAGAAGTATGGGGCCCCCAAATGGATAGGGTTTTCCACTTAAAAAAATTATAGTGCAAAAGTAGAGCAAAACACATGCTTCAGGTTTTTTCAGGTATTTCTTCTGTGTTTACTTCTCAGACTGTTGGTTTCTCCGACAGTACCTTATTTTTTGCAACCACTTGGCGTGGTGGACTTGTATTTATTGACTGATGCACTGTAAATGCAGAAGCATTTTTGCAGGCTACCTGTCTGCTTGGCTCCAATTCTAAATTTGTTTTGTTTATTGGGATTTTTTTCTTTTTTTCTTGCTGGAGAATAGAATGCTTTTATATTTGTACTTATGGGACAGAATTCTATTTTTTACATCGCTTGTGGAGTGGTGAAGAAATCTTATCCTTTTCTTCATTGTAGTTGCATACTCTCTGCCTTCTCCAACTGTCTGGTAAAGTAATAAGCACGTGGTCTATTATTCTTATCAAAATCATTAGTAAAAAGACTCAATCCCAGCAGTATTCTTGTGAAAGCCTAATTGCGTATGTTTCTTCATTATGAGAGTGCAAATATTAGCAAGTTTGTCATCATTTAAATTTCACCACCTGTGTAAGTTCATGGGATATGTAAAAATACCAACCAAACAAAACTGATTACAAATTTAGCTTATGGTCCAGAACAGGCTCAAGAGGATTGATATTATTGTAAAGACACATCAGATGGGCTCAGGATGAGGAATTTCCTAGTTCTTATTCTTTGGTGCAATGACTCGATTACAGTGGCAGGATATACAGGAATGTTTAATGAGTCTACGTTGTCAGCACTGGGGATTAGTGTGGCACATTGTTTTTATTCTTCCCATTTTTTGCTTTACATGGTGTTTTGTTGTCTTAAAACCATTCTCCGCTTGATAAATAAGCAATATTGGGAAGGGGAGAAAAGGCTAGTGTAGGGTTAATGTTTAGCTTCTACCTGGGATATGTATTAGTTTAATTTAAATAATGTTTACAGATATCAACAAAAAGCCCTATTAGCAAAAAAATCTCACTAGCTAATTAACTGATTGAAGAGGTATCTATAGAAGTAATCACTTTAGGACCAGTATTTCCATCTTCAATTTCCAACTTCTACCTTTTTTAATGAGAACATAGTTTCTATTTTTAGCCCTAACTGATGTAGAAATACCAGCCTGCTGCTTTTACATGGATGCGGTATGTGTTATGTCCCATGCCACTGATCCTAAAAGAGGTCTCTCTTGTCCTGGCAAAACTTTCCACTTTTACATGACCGAGGCTGATAATACTCTTCCAGTGAAGATAGTCCATAATAAGTTGTGTGGTAACAGTTGTTACAGATTTTAAACTCAAAACGAAAGTGATATATGCCATGTTGGTATCTGTGTGCTTTTAGTGTGTGTAAGTAAAAACCTCCTTGTATGATACCTAGCTGTTGTGGTTTAACCCCAGCCAGCAGCTAAGCGCCACGCAGCCGCTTGCTCACTTCCCTCCCACCCAGTGGGATGGGGGAGAGAATCGGAAAAAAAACAACCAACCAGTAAAGTTGTGGGTTGAGATAAGAGCAGTTTAATGAAACAGAAAAGAAGAAACTAATAATGATAACACTAATAAAATGACAAGAGTAATAATAAAAGGATTGGAATAGTCAAAACAAGTGATGCACAATGCAATTGCTCACCACGTGCTGACCGACACCCAGTTAGTCCCTGAGTGGCAATTCCCCCACCCCCGGTCCCTCCAGTTTATATACTGGTCATGACGTCACATGCTATGGAATATTCCTTTGGCCAGTTTGGGCCAGCTGTCCTGCCTGTGTCCCCTCCCAACTTCTTGTGCCCCTCCGGCCTTCTTGTTGGTTGGGCATCAGAAGCTGAAAAAAATCCTTGACCTTAGACTAGGCGTTACTTGGCAACAACTGAAAACATCAGTGTTATCGACATTCTTCTCCTACCTAACTCAAAAACATAGCACTGTACCAGCTACTAGGAAGACAATTAACTCTGTCGCAGCTGAAACCAGGACACTTGCAAACTGGAATAGTGTGAATTCTCCAACTGAAACTAAAACTTTGGGATTTTTGCTATCCTATTCCATTAGCTGCTTTATTTACGAAGCTAAAATGGAAGTTGGCCTAAGCAACAGCTGACTGATATTCCTGCTGAGAACAGAAACAAAAGCTGAGCTACGCTTTTGCTTAGAGAACAGAAACGCTGCTCTGCAATTTTAAGTAAAACATAAAATTTTGTTTCTGAAGACATAATTAATTAGATGTTGGGTTTTGTGTTTATTTTTGGTACAGGTTATTAATGCTGCTTTAGCTCTTGCTGCCAGACCAAAAAGTCAAGTTGTGAAAAACAACATGGAGATGTATAGGAGTACATGGGAGAATCACATCCATGTTCTTACTGAAGCTGTGGATGATATAACAAGTATTGATGATTTTCTTGCTGTATCAGGTATGATAATTTTCAGAATCTGATTATTCTTTTATATGCTTTGAAAACTTTTCTTAACATTTCAATAGGAAACTAGTGGAAGATTAGATTGTGTAAGGTTTTGTGAAGCTGTTTCTTCTGTTTAAGATGTCCCCACACAGTAGATATTTCAACTCTGCACAATGTAGAGCTGGGTAGAAGTTAGTTGAGCAAACTCGGTGCATGAAGCAGAATGGGTATGTTACAGTGGGTACATTTATCCATCCTCACAGGTTCATTTAGCTTTAAGTTTCAAAATCCTCTCTGCTGCTGTGAGAAGTCTCCTTCTAGAAAAGGAAGTGCATATCAGTGTGCATATACATAAAACAGGAGATTCTTACAAAGTCCTGTGTTCCAATTACTGTGGAATGCACTGCAGCATTTCCAGAATTTTCAGAGTTACGAATATTTGTCAAGCAAAATGTAGTTATAAATCTCTTCACTGAAGAGACCTTTGATAGCAGTAAACTGTATTTACTGAAGCAGTGAGTATCTTCAACATTTAAACAGAAGATAGAAAACAGTTGTTTTACTTCTTGCAGTTTAAAGGTCCCAATTCTATGTTTTTGACTTCTGTTAGTGTAACCTGGACAGGAATGAAAAATTTGTCTCATCTTTATTAAATGTGGTTTAATTTTTGTGTTTCCTTTTGGCCAGCCACCCCTGCGCTTGCCCATTTTTTCCTGGACATGTCCATTGGGCTTAATTTTATGTGTTAGGATTATTTGGTTTATGCAGCAATATAGCACGTGAATAGTTCTGCAGATGTCAGTAGTTTGAAACCATTGTAAGTGAAGTCAGAATTCTAGGTTTATTTTCCCAAATTATTCTTTGCTCATTAAACATGAGGGTAGACCCTTGTCTAAAAGGGGACTCAGCTTGGATATTCATTGCTCTAAAGCTTACTTGTGTATTTTCAAAAATAACACCTTTACTGTGGTAACTGGAAGCTGCTGTACTGGAGTTCCCATAACTGAGTTGTGTTTTTTCCTTGTGATCAGGATGTGGGTATTACAGCGCAGAAACCGTAAGCAGAGATGGCTGTTCAGGCCTTTTCTGGGTCTGCCGATGCTGGATGCAGACTTTTCCTCAGAGCATGAAAGTTCTCCTTGCTTTATAGTGGTCAGTTGGTATACCTAGCAAGTGATGTAGGTCTGAATGTAGAAGAATTTACTGCAAATAGCACAAGTTGTTTATTCATTGAGCTATTCTCTTACGTGTATCTCAGCATCTTAGTACAGAAGAACATAACCAGAGAATTATTTCTTCCCCCTGTGTAAGTTAGCCTTTAATGGAAACCAATTATGAACCTTCCTGTTGCTTATAGGGTCTGGGAGGTTGCAAATCTTTCCTCTTGGACTGAAACTGAAATACAGCAGGTATTACTATAGCTGTTAATAAAGAGATGAAACGAGTCAACTGCTAATGAAGTAAATACAGGAATCTTTTTAACCTGCTGTGAAAACTCCTGAGTTTTAGAGTTCTTTTCAAATTCATTGAGCTGAACGTTTCTTTTTAACTATACAACTGTGATTCATTTAAATGGCACATTGCAGATATTTTTTCAAAATTCCCTTGAATTGAGGAATGAAGTTAGACATTCCAATAATAGTTGGGGAAAAAAATCTGTCATTGGGCAGCTACTCTTCAGAGTAGACTCCTGGCTTTTTGGTGTATTTTGTATTCTTTGGTTGAGCACAGTTGAATGATTGACAACATTTCACAGTAAGTAAAAGCAGAAGCTGTAACTTAAGTAGTAGTGATGTGTAGGCCTACATACCATGAGGTCCAAAAAAGTAAACATTCATATATTTGCTCTAAACTATGTGTAGAGCATCTTCTGTAAGCTTTGGTAGATCCTTTTGGCACATGTTAATTTAATTCATTTAACTTCAAGTGTCATGCTTGTTCTTAAGTGATCTGCTGAGTAGATATTTCCCTATGGCAGTGTCATCTACTTGCTTTGGGAAGATTATTATTATTATTTTTTAATTAGCTCATGTACAAAGAAGTAATTATTAAGACTAATTATAAGGAATGATGCAAGCCACTCTCTGTCTACTCCTCAGTGTATTAGCACCATTACTGTGTTCTGAGGGAGTAAAACATTCATATATTGCTCTGTCTAAACAGAAAAGTTAAATGTGTAATAGAAGATGGTATCTAACTTTTTTGGAAATTACATGGTAATTAGGGAAGATAAGGTGCGTTGGGTGTTTTGCATCATGTTTGAGATGAAAGGAATATAAGAACAGATTTATAATGCCTCTGTTTTTTCTATGGAAAATGGTATTCTACACCATCCGCCAACATGGGCATATTGGTGGAAAAATGTTTTTTAAATTGCATCATTCAGAATTGATACTGTGCTGTCTCAGAGTGTCAGATATTCACATTTGAGTTGAATGGCTGAGTTTGCAGCCCCGACTGCATCTTCCATGTTGGCGAGGGAAGTGATTAGTCCTGTAGTGTTAAAATCATATAATATATATGATATTCAAATATAATATAATAGAATATTCAAAAATATAGTATACTTTTTTGTAAATAGGGTAAACACACCTTCCCTAGTAATTCTGCTGATTCAGAATTCTAAATAATACAGCAGAATTGCCTACTTAAAAACTGTTTTAAAATTACATCTCCAATTGATTGATAGGTCAGATTTTTTCTACCAGATACAAAATGTACTTCCTAAACCTGTTAAAAGTTGGGAATATGTATTTTTTGGTTTACATTATGTATCTCCTTTTCACATAGTGTCACCTGAGCCTTGGATGGCAAGTCATTCTATAAAATGATGTTATTCTGTGTTACTGGTGATTTGGAGGGTAAATTAGTACTTCCAGCTGTGTTTCTGCTATGGGCATTTTTAAGGTACAATGTAACTCAGATTAATGTCACGGCGAAAATTTTGTGCAGAGCTCAGTAGCAAGTGGATTAATCCCTGTGTTTCTTGAAGCCAGGATGTTAGGTTTCTGTCCTTAAAATAAGCTGAATAAGGGAGCCATAGCTGAGAGGATGGGAAGGAACTGAGCTCCCCATGAAAAGGTGTTCTTGTGACTCTTTGCAAGCCAGTTGTGGGGTTGCTGAATCAAAATGTACGCATGCAGGAAAACCATGTCTCTCCTGTTGTGGTACATGTCCTTCTGTGATGTAGCACTGGGGGAAGGAGAACTCTGTGGCAGAACAAAAAGGCTGAATTGTGAGCACTTGAAAGGCTGGGCAGGGGGCGGGGTGTTGTTGTTTTTTGGTTGGTTGGGTTTTTGGTTTGTTTTGGTTTTGGTTTTTTTTGTTTAAAGTGCTAATAAATGAGATTTACTGTATGTGCTAATAATGCTGTTCTTATTTTTCTCAGTGTGTTGGTCTCCCCTTTTCAGATTCACCTATCCTCATGAAACTGGATTTTTTTGTATTGTTTCCGTTGTAGTTTATTCTTGCTACTTATTTGTATGTGGTACTGTGTTCAAAGGAAAACTAGCATAAGACAAAAAAAGAGATGAAGTCAGGTCTTTACAAGTGAAAAAGAGGTCTAATTGCAAATAGCCAGTTTAAATGAAGGTCTGTTCCTTATAAAGCAAAGCAAGAGTTAATGAATTGTATAGAAAATGTCATTGCAATTCTGAACCATTTTAAATGATGATACCATAGTTCATAGATTTGTTATACCTTCTAAAAACAGAGAATCAGTTTCAGCCTATCAGTTTCGGATAGTTAATTTATGCAAGGAAGAATGTGGGTATTAATCTTTACAACCCACTGTCATTAAGTTTAGAAAATACCGTCACCCGTTTATCATGATGATGTGATGTTTTTAGATTCATATATAAGTAAACTGAAATGTGCTATTGCATTTGATGCATGAATTTCCAGGAAACTAGTTTTGATATGCTTGTAATTTTGTTTATGTTGGTAAATCTTAAGTTTTATCTTCAACTCTGGTCTCGTAAACTGACTCTTCAGTGTCTCTTTCCTGATACAATTAGGCTGAAAACATAGTTTGTGATGTTCATTTTCTCCTGTTGATTCTTCTGTGTTATTTTAATACCCTGTATTCAAAACTAGATGAATAAACGTTTTTGGATATAGATGGAAAATCTGAAATGTCAGTATTTCCTTCCTTTGCATGTATGTGTTGCTCTCCTGATGATGGTGTGTAATTGCAATGACATGTTAATTGCAATTGTTAAGTATTTTAATATTATTATATGTTAGAAAACCAGTAAGAGAAGAGTTAGATCTCTTAGTCCAAGAGTTAACTTCTACAAGGACTATATTGGCAAGAAAAGTGTCAAAAGTGTGTTTATATGTACAAAATTCTCAGGACCTGTGATTTTTCCTTTCTGTTGTCTTCTTGAAGAGCTTGAATGGCAGACCCCTGTGCTGCTTTTCTGTCTTCAATGTCCTTGCCCAAACTACGATTATTTCATCTACTGAACCTTCTCTCCAGCCTTCTAAACTGTCTTGAGTTTTGGTCTGTCATATTTACAATATCACTATGCTTAAATCCTTATAAGATTAGCTCCTCTTTTGCTAAAATTGAAGTTTCGTGTTTTCATAAAAACATTTCCTTGTTCATCTCTTTTCTCATCCCTCCTCATGTATGCATAAATCCTCTTTTTTCATGTCCTGTATGCAAATAACATAGACCCTTCCTGTTGTGTTCTCAGTGTAATGATGTCTCTGTGCTCTGTCCTTTCAAATACCTCCTTAAAATACAATTTGTCTAAAGTGCATTTTGCCTCTTTTAATCTCATAAACACTTTAAATTGATATTTTTTTTTTTAAGGTAAATGCATTCCAGATAATGGGTAATAAGTCATTAGATGTTGAGATGGTTTTGTCTGATGTCCAGTTTGTTGTGTCTCCACCAGAAAATCTGTTACTTGCCATTTACCTAATGGATTGATTGTGAGTTGGAATGACTTACATGTTTGCCTTGGGTAAGGATTTGTGTAACTCTCCTGTGCAGTTTCCACTGCTAAATTGATAGTGGTAAACATGGACGTTGGCAGATGAATCTGCAGTAGAATCTGGAGAAGATGCCATATTTAGTACTGTGAACAGAAGAATATGCCATGCTGTATATGGAGGTGCCCCACAACTCAACTTGTTTCAGAAATTGGACTGAAGTGTCTTAAACAGGTAAAGATTTCCAAGACTGCTAAGGAAGTTCTGTGATAGGACTAAAGATCGTTCAAGCTGACTTGAGTAGGCAAAAGGGAGTAATTTTTTTAACTGAAGAATTGTTACAAATCAGTTACTCCTGGCAAGAGGGAGAAGAGTCATAGTTCACCTTCCCATAATACTCTTGTTCCAGTGTGATGTACAGACTTTCAGAGGAGATCCAGGGAAATGTTGCATGGCCCTCCCACTGAGTGGAGGTGAGAAGAGCACACTCCAAATGTAGAGTGTGCAAGGAATTCCCAAAAAATCTGAAATTGTGCAGGCTAGAAATTTGTTTCCAGTGTCTTAATCCGTCCCTTGAAATCTAAGAATATGTTAAGGCTTTTTGCAGGCACAATGGGAAGCAGTGAGATACCACAGTGTTAGAACAGAAGTTGCCTTTTAATGTAAACCTCTGCCATCAGAAACTACTTTTAATTCATGGAAAGCAGCAAAAGATAGTATGTTACCATAAAGCTGTTGGAGAAAGCAACTTTTGTGGGTGCAAATGGTCTTAGGGCCTGAACAAAAACAAGAACTAAGGGACCACATTTCTTGCTGCTTTCGTTTGTAGCTTTTATTTGATTTCAGTGAAGCTTCCTTAGCTTAACGCTAGCAAAAAGAAACAGGAAGAAAGAAACTTACCTTAATGTCTTTTTTCCAAAGGCCCAGTTCTAAGAAAGTAATTTACTGGTAACAGAGGGAGCAAATGCTCAGCTTCTCTTCTTTCCTAACATTATAGCTTCAGATTTGAAGCCCCTGCTACTATAGCATGTACAAAATGGCAAAATAGGAGAATAGAATCAACGAATGAAAGACATTAGAAGAGAACTCTGGAGATTCTCTACTAAAGCATCTTGCGCAGAGCAGGACAAACTTCCAGTTCCCTGCAGAAATTTCATTTGAAACTTCTTCAGTTATATGTGATCCAAATCTTGTTTTTTCTTTGCTCTTAACTATTAATGTACAGCAAAGCTTAAGCAATGCAACGCTTCAAGTAGTATTCGTCTACTGCAGTAATGTATAAAGTCTCTTTGATGAATCCCTTCTCTCAGTTGCATCACTGAAAGAAGAATGCAATTGATCTGAGTCAGAGCAACTAAGAGTAGATTCATGTAAATGTATTTTCAGAAAAGTTCTTAGGATTATATAAAAGATTACAAAGTTCAAAATAATACTAAATTATGATATCTGTACCTTGGAGAGGTGTATTTTATTTACAGATAATTTCATAGATATGGAAGAATACTGATAATGTGCTGCTTACAGAAACTGAAAGCAATTACTAAATTGCATAGGTTTTTAAAAAAGTTTTTTTCATGTTTAATTTTTTAGTTGCATACACATTCTTTGAGAAGTAGAAAGGGGAGCTTTGTGCATTTTTAAAAGCTAAAATACCACACTACTAAAATGAATCAGGAAAAGTGTATGTATGTATGTATCCATATTTATGTTCCCGTATATATACACACACACACGCTTACACATAACTATATATATTTGAGCTCTGTGAATTATTGCATGGCTCTTCTAAGCTGATGATACTGACTGGACTTAGGACTTCCTGGGTGGATGCCCTGTGGTAATGCAGTAGTTGTGTTGTGGTGAAGATCATAATTTATATAAGTCAGAAAGCATACCCTTTCTTATTGTAGAGAAGGCTTTACATAGGCATTTAATTTGTAATTGTTTGCTTAAAATTATTTACTAAACAGAGCAACTGAAAGTTACAGGAGCACACCATTACTTGATACAAAAATAACTGCAATTAGCACTATTGTAAAGCTATTTCTGTTTTCAAGTATTTCAGTACATTAAATAAACATTTAAGAAGATGGAAAGCAAAAACTTTGTTATTTACATAACCTATTTCAAAAATTTTTGACCATATATTGCTGTTTGAGAATTTGCTTCAGAAAAAAGAGGCTGCCTTCTTACTTAAGAATGTAGTCACCATTTTTTAATGAAATGGATGTGATTTTGGAAGGTCTGAAGTACCCGTGTAATTGTCCTTTCCCTTCTTGGCTTTCAGACTGGTATCACTGAAGCACTGGGGCGGGGGAAACCCAGTGCTTTATTATTTCTGTGTAGTACTAAAACAGGGTTGTTGAAAACTTCTGGAAGAGATCCCTGGCAGAAGTCTGTTGGATTGTTAGACTCATTGTTGGCTGAATTTCACAGCAGCTCAGTTTCTGTTTGGTAATTTTCTTCTCTTAAGCTGTTTTGTTTTTTAAGTGCTATTTTTGGGTTTTTTTACATCCTTTGGAAAAGCTCTGTGAGATGGACTTTTGTGTATCAGCTCCATCTCTGCTTGCATTTTTTGTATTCCTTGTAGGCTTTCTGTTAATTTCTGTTGTATGATTGGTTGCAGAAGTTTGTTGGTTTAAGTTTGGTACACTTCTTTCCTCTCTTACTCCCCTAGAGTCAGGCATACAATTGATTTCACTAAGCAGTTCTGTTAAACTTGCCACAGTTTACTCTTAAGTTATAGAGTTATAGTCTTTCAATATAGCACACTGAATTAAAATCAAGCCAGTGTTTGTTATGAATCATAACCTCTGTTCTTAACAAAAGTAATTCTTAAATAGATTTTTTTTTGACAAAATCTGATGAACATTTATTATTCAATCTACAGCTGAATGCATTTCGTAAGCTTAATTTAATCTCCCATTTTTTTTTCTTCTGTACTCAGTGGATGGAGATACGCTCATTTAGAGAGATTTAGGAGAGTGTTGCTTGTTCTTCTGGATGATTCAGTTGTTCTCTCCCGAATACAGAAAAAGCTTGTTGAGATTAGACTAACATAAAATTTTATGAATTCTCCCTGATTGTCCAGTCTGATGTATTTCCTGTGGGTAGCTAGGTTTCTAATAACTTTCAAAGTTTGTTTTTTCAAATCTGTAGCAAATCCCTAGCATTATCCAATTTCATACAGTAAAAGCAGACCTTTCGTGTAGTTCTCCAAAATGACTTTGAATCAATCGTTTTTTGGTTTGTTTTTTTTTTTTTTTTTAAATCATGCTATCCTTTTAGTTCCTCTGACTTTTCACATCCCTAACATGCGATTATATGCAACTACATTTCCAATTTTTGTAATATTCTCTGAATATCACACATTATTCTTTATATCTGCCCTATAGTAGTTACTCTGCTGTTGAACCGTTGCTCTTCATTATCCAGTGTTACATTCTGTATAAGAGTATTCCTAAAAAATAACTTTCTTTGTGCTGCCTGTCCTTTTAATATCATATTAATTTATTCAGGATTGTGTCATCGTCTACCCAGTGCTGCTTTTTTCTTTTTTTCTGGGACCTCAGATAATCTGAAACAATAATTTATACTTGCTATTACAGTCTGAGGATGGAAACAGGCCAAGATGTGAAGGGGGTGTTAATATCTTTTTGTTACATTTGAAGGGAAGAGAAAGCTTTATTTTTTTAGTATAAACCCCCTCTTTTCTTGTTTGAAACAAAAGCAGCAAACTTCAAGGTAAAAACAGCTTAGGATTTAACTTAAATAAATTGATGACATTTTGAGAGAGAAGGGTGCTGAGCACCAGAGGTAATTAACATAATTCATCCTGTCTGGCTCTGTGCATTCTGTCTGCTAACCAGAGGTTATGGTTCTTTCAGGATCTGTGTGATGACTCACACTGATCATCACAGATCAGCATTGAAATGGGCATCCAAAGTAGAATTGCAGTCATTGTTCCAGCTTCAGGCACTCTTCTGCTGATGGATTGAAGGGTGAGAGGGAAGGAGGTGTTAAAACATAGATTATTCTTTGTGTTGGGGTCATGTTGTGCTGGAATCACATTGAATGATTTCTTCATTTTTTGATATATATCAGTTATTTCATAATTGCAGGAATTTTTAAATAATGGAGTTCCACGAGTGAGTTGGTCATGCAGTAGAGAAACGTTGTACTATAAACAAGTTAGTTAATATGAGGGAAAACAACTTACCTGTTCACAATGTCCATTTCTGATGTGTATTCATTTGCAAGTTCTTAAATTGTCTTGTGCTTGCTTCCTTTATCTGGAGTGACTAAGACGCATTTATTTTTTTATGTAATAACTGATGTTATTTTTCCCAGCTTAATTGCCAGAAGGTTTGGATGGTAAAAAGAACTGTTTGCTGCCCCATTGGTTCGAATTGAGTGATAAATTCTGGATAGGAGGCAACTGGAAGGGGAATGGAGATTAGATATGGATAGGTTTTCAGCTTTTTATATGTATGTCATGCCTTCCTGCCAAAATAAAGGTTCTAATTCTCATGGCATCGTCTGTCCTTCGCTGCACTATACTGGTGTCTGGAAGCAGACTGTATTTTGTGCTCTTTGCACCATTA
Organism: Aquila spilogaster; assembly: GCA_024606505.1. NCBI lineage: Eukaryota > Metazoa > Chordata > Aves > Accipitriformes > Accipitridae > Aquila > Aquila spilogaster. Next base: position 41,829 of record JANHGO010004274.1, on the reverse strand, counting down.
TTAGAGAATGCATCATACGTGTTAGATCTAGTATTTTTATCCTCTGCAAACTCTTAACTTGTAGAACTAGTTATTGCAATGTACTGATGACATCAGTGTTGTTCAGTTGTGATACCAACCTTGTCAAAAATTTTGGAAATCAATGACCTATTTATTGATTTCTTCCTTCTGCTCTCTGATGATCATCTGAGACTTTTACATGTAAAAAATTGTTACAGGTATAAACCTAGATATGGCAAGAGCTCTTTGTAGAAGTGCCGTTTATAATTGAGGTCATTGTAAATACATAGATAGAGGCAAATGGCAGAACATTGAGAAGTGCTGAAACTTTTGAAGGTGTAGTGGAAGAGAATCCCTACGTTATCTAGATGCCTTTTGAAAAATACTACTCCAACGCTGTAAAATCCTGTTCATCCTTACTAATTCTTTTCATACTGCACTGGAAGTTTTAGATTTGCTGGGAAATTTATTTAGTGCCAATTACTGAAACTCAGTTAAAAATTCTGAAAGGTTATATCTAATGTTGTAGGAGTTCAAAGTTTAGAAACCATTTTACATGTAATTTCTTCTCGTTTTATTCCTAAATCTCCTCAGTTCTCTAGTACTGTGCATTTCCACTGAAAATTTCCCATTTCCTTCCCCTCCCACCCCAAAATCTAATTTCTTTCCTGTGAAGTTTATCTTCTGAAACTTCTAGAATCTACTTCCTCTCTACACTCCCATTCTCATTGAAAAAAAAAAAACCCACAAAACCAAAACCAAAAAACCTTTTCAGCATTCTAGTACTCTGCAGGTAAGGCTGTAAAACTTTAATGGTTTGTCTGCTAATTTAGTGGAACCACTTGCAAACAGAAATAGTGTATGACATCTCTGCATTTTTTTCAGATGTGCTTTATTCTGTTGTGGTTTTATTCACTGATTTAGGAATGTATGTTAGCTTTCATCTGGCTGAACATCTACACTTAAGCCTGCATTAAAGAAGGTGCTAGTCTGAGGTTATTGCAGTTCAGTTATTTCTCCGGGCAGAACTTTTTATGTTTTACTAGTCATTTGTTCTTTGCAAAAATACACAGTTGTGCTTAAGCCACATACAAAGTACTGGATGTAATTTGGGCTAATCAGATTGGTATGTTATTTCATTGTCTTGGGGGTTTTACCTTTTGCCTGTGGAGTTATGTCTTTCTGTTAGGCGCTTTTTTTTTTTTTTTTCCCTCCATTTAAAAAACTTGTCTGTGAGCAGAAAATTGTTGTCTTAGAGGAGCAAGTCTAATGAGTGAACAGCTTGCATAGAGGCCACCCAGTAGATTTTAAGGAGCACCACTGAATAAATTACTTACTTCCTACATGTATCTCCTAGCAAATAGGTATACTGTAGGGAGAGTGAGGACTGTTGGAACATCTCAAACTTTGCTACTTCTGATATTTGCAGTAACTTTGCTATTGTAGTACTGTAACAAAGTACTAGGAACTTATCAAAGCCATGAATAATACCGTTAAGGCTGTTCACTTCAAGTCATGCATCACTGCAATTATAGGACTGATGGCATGTTTGCGCATTTTTATGTGTGTGATTGAATTACTATGGGTATAGCTTGCTCATCTCTATTTTAATTACTCTCAGTTTATTGTAGTTGGACTTTACCTGTGACTGTTGTAATTGTGCAGATGGGTATTGTATGAACCCCGGACTTGGCTTTGGTGAGATTGTTTCTATTAACTACAGTTGCTTTTTTTATTAACCCCTAAAGGAAAACAAAACTAGGCTATTTGTAGAATACCAGTTTTTTAAAAATTGGATCATAAAAAGCATAAAATAAGTTCATGCCTTGTCAAATGTAGTAAGTGAATATGTTGTCTTTTGCTAGAAGTACTCTGCTATGTGGCATAGTAGAATGAAGTCCATCTCTGGAGATGGCCTGTGACCATCAGAGGTCTCTACTGTTATAGCTGGATTTAGCGGTCGCCTAAAGTTTTTTTCCTTTGCCAAAGCCAGCAGAGGCCAAGGCACTGTTGGAACATGTGTGTACTTCCCTTAAATTCCACATACAGGTTTTATTTTAAAATCTTGTGCAACTTGTAGCTATATTTATATGCCACTTACCTGCACAAGACACCCTGCTTCTTTTTCATAAGTGTGCATGTGAGCATAAGTCACAACATCTTGGGCCTGTTGATTCTGTTGCCATGGAAAATCCACCTTGTTCATTGTCCCTGATGGTTTCTGCTGCTGGGCAATGTGGGAGACCTTTAAGCCTGTGTAGAAGGGCCTCTTCCTGGATGAGTCCTGACTGTCAGTGGTACTTCATAGCTCTTGGTTTTAGTGCCCATTTCATGGGTAAGCAGTAGAATTTGTTGTCCAGTGCCTCTTGTGTGTTCCTTTGTGAATGTGGTTTGGATCATAGTGGATTGGCTTTTTTTCTGGAGGAAGGGGAAGCCCTTGTTCCGGTTCCTGTTGAACTATTGTGTAAACTGCAATGACACTAGAACATTTTTCGTGTTCTAGAACAGAAGGGAGTCTGAAATTTCTTATGAAATGCTTTTTGTTTAAAAAAAAAACCCAAACCAGCAAAAACCCCAACAACCAAACGTTATTTTTGGGTGGGAGAATGTTCTTTTTACTGCTTACAAAGAAAAACATTATAATGCCCATTTACTAATACCATCCATTTCTTCTTTATGGATACTGAAAAACTTAGTCAGGACTCTGGCATTAAGAGATAGAAGGTGCTCCATGGTGCTTGTTTGGAAAGCTGAGATCACTCTTCTTTTAACCTTGTAACATTGCTACATCTTCTATTATGTTAAAAAAAATACGCTTGATGAATAGCACTCAAATACAGTGAGTCATAAGACCACGCCTCAGTCTGTAAGTATTTATAACATTGAATTTTAGATTTTGATAGGGCTCATACTTCAATCACTTTGGACAGTTACAATCATTAAGAACGCAATCTGGAAAGTTGAAGTCCCTCAAAGTAAACTGCGAAGTACGCTGTAAATACTTGGGCAAGGAGTAAGGGAAAGATTCAGATTTCTGGCTTGCTTATCTCTCTTGATATAATTAGTTTTCCATCAATGGTTTAAAGTTCTGGTTCAGTTTTATTACTACTTTTACAGTCTATGTAGCATGTTTACAGATGAATGCATCGCAAAAATTGCCAATTATAGATTCAGTCTTAGCATAGCTATGGAGAAGGGGAGAAAAAAACAAGATGCTATTCAGAGGCTTAAGATGAAATTTAATGTTTTCATGCTGGCTTTTTGGCACCTGCAATAGCAAAATACCATGTCATGCTTTTTGAAAAAAAAAAAAAAAAAACAAAAAAACCCAACAAAAAAACCCCAAAAACCAACAAACCCCATAAGAATCTAAGTAGAGATCTATGCACTTATTTATGTTGAAATGATATTCAAACAGGAAGGTTAATTATGCAGTGAGTTTCAATACCATTTGTCTCAAGTTTGTTTGGCCCGACTATAATGTGCTTCAGGACAAATACGAATTCACTGAGCTGAAATAGTCAAGGTCCCTCTTCACGGTTCTCACCTGGAGTATAAGAAAATGCGTGTCACTGAGCATGCAAAGTTTGCTTTTGCTGGTATAGCTTTCATCAGTCATCCATTTAATGACCCACTTGAAAGTTCTGTCAAAGCCATCATATGACTTTGCTCTTGCTGGGCCATATCCTCTACCATCTCCTTCTCTTTCTTTTAACCTGTTTGTCTTCCGTAACATTTTGTAACTGTTATTTCAACAATTTAGAGATGTGTTTTATGAAGAAGTAGGGGTTTTTTTGGTTTAGTCTTGCTGCTTACTGAAGTGGAGGTTTTTAGATGGAAGTAAGGACAAGAGCTATTCGCATCATTTAAGATGTAGGCGTATTATGGATTATGCTGGCATAGTAAACCCCTTTTTTCTTTACTGTCAGGTCTTCCCTGGGAAATCCTAGCATTGTCCACCTTTTAATCATGGTTGAGTAAGTGTGCTTCTAGAATTTTCTTAATTGACCTTAGAAATTTCTATGCTTAATAGTAGTAACTAATTTATAGCTCAGTATTCGATACAGACTTAGGGCTGTTTTTCCACTAAACACATTAATTTGAGTTTATTGACATTGAATGTGGTCTGTTTCATTGACTGATCACTTGGTACTGTGATAGCCATCTTCAGTTCCTGTCAGCTTTGACTATCCTAAATGAGAAAAGAAAAAAAAATCCCTCCTTTGTTACTTCAATACTCTCTTTTCATATTATTTCTGAAAGTATGGAATCACACAATTTCAGAGCCAATCCCTGTGGAACTGCTGACTTACGTAATTGGGAAAACTGTTTGCTTATTTCTATCCCTTGTTTTCTGTTTTCTAAAAAGTAACACCCAGGAAAATCTGTCATCTTGTTCCATGCCATCTCAGAGTTGTCCAGGAATAGTAGTTGCGAGACCGCTTTGAAAGTCATTTGGAAATCCAGTCTGTAGTTACCAAATGAAGCACTTACCTCACTGTTCACTGGTACCTTTAAAAATCTCTGGTTTGTGATACATGGCTTTCTGCTCTACAAAGCTATTCTGACTCTTCTTAATTACATCATATTGGGATCACTCTCAGTTCTATTTTATGGAAAAGTTTCTACCAGTTTGCCCAACAGGATTATTATATATAGGTTTCTGTTTCCTGTGATTCCTACCAAATGCCTTAAAAGTTATCACCATAGTAATCAATTTTTCTTACTGTATTATCAAGGTTAATGGAATTTGGTATGTTATGTGTCACAACTAGTAGTTCAACAATTTGTTTTCAGTTTCCTTTAGAGGAATGTCTTGTTCCTGCAAATTTGTTGATGCTCATTGTATGCATTTTGTTTTAACTGAAAATCTAGTGTTGTCTCCTACCTCCCTTTGGTATCCCTATCCTAGCCCCAAAAGTAGCAGACAGTCCCTGATACACTGATCTGTGTGCAAATTACTCTTGTAACAGCGATTGTTTACGCTCAAGGGCAAACATTACAATGGTGTTACACTTCTTAGGTAATTGATGCTTTCTTAGGGGCTGCTTGTTTAGGTATGCCGTATCCTAGCCACCAGATTGGACCATGTATCACATGCTGATTTTGGGAAACTGTTTTGGCAAGTGTTGTCCCATAAAAACCTGCTATTTCAGATTAGCATTTTCTAATTCAAGATTTTCTGTACTTGTTACGGGAATGTTTTAGTGGTGAACTGCTTGCAGAGCTGTAGAGGATAAGAGCAAACCAGATGTGTGGAGTCATTCAGTAAGTAGGCAGGACTAAAGAGCTAGGTAGTGCAGTTCAGCAGTGGACTTAGTCATTTGGATTATGTAAAGTTTCCATCCACAAACTGAAATTTCATATTGAATTCCTGCTCACTTTTTACTGAATTTCAGTAAGTTGTTGCTTAGACCTAGTTATCTGCAAGATTTGTTTCTCATCACAAGCTTTGCAAACTACTGGCATCTCCTTCCAGAGTTTTGAAGGCTGATGCATTTGGAATTCACTTTGTATTTGATCTGGCTGAGTTCAGATTTGGCAGCCTTTGGAGCGTGGTCTAAGATGCATGGGTTTGATGCAGATTGGGATTAATTTTTTGTGTGTTTATTTCCTAACAGCTTGGTTGCTAATAGCTTTCCAGCTGCAGCTGTGGCAGTAGCTTTTAATGGTTTTGTGCAGCTTTGCAGGAATTGATTTGCTTGCTTTTTGTAATGAGGCCTACTGGAAACATACATAAGCATTCTAAAAAATGGTATCTAAATAAGCACAACCAAATGATAAGGGAAGATTTTTGAACAGTGACACTAAGAGTTTAAAGTGACGATGCTACTATGGTGCAGAATGCCAGACTTTCTGTTTCTAGGATATGATACAAAGTCTTTATCTGGGAGAGCAGGTTCCAGTTGTGTTATAGTTCTGAAACTTCTGGTGCATGCTTTTACTACTGAAAGCTAGCCAGCAAGGCTAGCGTGCAGCATGTCAAACACATATTTTCTTTAAAAAGACATACATACATGCATGCACAAGATGAGCAAAAGCCAATTGTTGAATGTGATGTGTTCCCTTAAGGTCCCTTCTTGTGAAACTGATAACAAGCAGTAGGATCCTAATGAGTTTTTCTTGATGATCAGAAGGCATCCTACCCTTCGGAACCTCCAGCAACTGGATAGGACGTGTGCCTGTTTGCTACAAAATGGGGAATCCTTACAATATTGGGGGAGGGGGGGAAGAGTGCAAAATCAAGGAGCGTGCCTAATTGAATTTGTGGCTTGCACAAAGTCTGACTTGCGTGTCCAAACTTCTGTTGCCATTAAGTTTAGCAGATACTTTAAATTTGGTCCCAGAAGTGTGGTGTGTGGTAGTATAAAAAAAAACTTAAACAAACAAAACCCCAAACCTTAACCCCTCTGAAACCCAAAAATTGCCCAAAACAAGATAACACCACCCATCCCCAACAACAACAGCAAAAATGATACTAGCTTACACTTCAGTGGAAAAACTGATCTAATGAAAAGGCAGTTTTTCTTTCTGGACATTTGATACTTTGAGAGGTAGCTATTTTCAACAGTAAACAACACAATTCACAGATGAGTATAACACTTCCACCAGGAAAATTGACAAATTTATCACAGTTTAGAATTTATCATTTTTGTAGGGAGACTTTGGAGTTTCCTACCCCAAATCATCTCTTGTCAGTTAAATGTTTTCCATCTGTTAACATTTGCCCTCTCTGTGGGCTGGCTATTGTGTCAAACAGAATTATTAGGTGTTCATCATATGTTCACTATATAGCAGATAAAAAGCTGATACAAGAGAATATTATCATAAAGTCGGTGTTTTCACCTGAACAATTGCCCAAGAGTGGCAGATGGCTATTATCTTTTGACAATATTTTATAGACATAAATGAAATAGCTACCATTTAACATAATACGGTCTGCTTTGTTGCACACATTGTAAAACAGGTAATGCAAAAGGTCTCCCAATTATACACCACTAATCTAGCAAAAGGAAATAGATGATAAATTTTCATGTTTGTTAATTCCCACCCCACCCCCCGAGGAAATTAAATCTGTTGAAGGTGATAAATTGACCAAATCTCCAGCTGATCCAAAGACAGACATTGAGTATTCCCTAGTAATTGCAAGTTTCTTTTATGCTGTTTGGTCCAAACTAGGAAGATTGTCAGCTCTTCATTCTATAGCATCTGCCCTGAAATTATTAACTAGGATATTAGCTATACATTGATTTTTAAGATATGTGCTATGAACTATTTCCCTGTAATCTGGCTAGTTATTTCACTGTTCAAAAGACATTCATTTCTGATGAGATAAGACTGGAGGTCAATGAAGAACTCTGTAATTTGTGGCGTAAACTAATTCCTTAGATAACGTGTTATTCAGAAGACGTTGCTTTTGCCTTATTAAACTTAAGGATTTATGATATATCAAGGCCTTTCTGAGTTTTCAAGAGATATTTTCATGAAGTTAGATAATATTTTAGCTAGATTTGGATTTTGAATGCAGAATTTAGAAAACAACAATAAATTTTCCATTTCCCAGCCACAGAAGGGCAGAATACAGATTTATTTATGCCCCGTTTAGGGCCAGCTCATATTTCACCTAAGGCAATAAAACTGCAGACTTCAGCTCTTCTCTTTTGGCAGAGCAAATGATATGGAAAATTGAATCTCTACTTTCATAGCACTGAGAATACAACTTCCTTCCCACTGTCCCCAGCCTCTGTCTGCTTTAATTCATCAGCTGTGTAAGCAACTCTGCCTTCAGAAGAGGCAAGTGGGGCACAAAAGACCAAAGACTTGTGGAGCATTTTGCGTATGATGCAGTCTTCTGCTCATCTGCTGAAGGAGAATCCTCTCTTGTAGTTAAGAATTCTCCCCCAGACAGTTCTAGTAGACTGCTGAAAAGCTGATGGGAATTAAGAAACAAATCGGGGGGGGGGGGGAGAATTCCAAAGAAAAGTCTCTCCCCTTTTGTATGTAGTTCATCTACTGGAAAAAGAAGTTTTCCTGAATTTTTACCTGGGGTTTATAAAGGTGACAGAAAGGGAAACTGTCTCCTGTATTTTTGGAGAGGGAATGTTCTAAGGAGAATAATAAATGCTTCGGTTCTGTATTGCTGTGTAAATAAAGGGAACAGGCCCAGACTGAGTATAAATAAAATGGTTTTCCGGTGTATTTTGTGAACGGGATGCACATACTAAGAAAAATACGACATGATTTTGTAAGGCAAACAAATCTCCATTATCCAATAGCTAAAGGGAAGAATGAAAAGTAATTAATTATTACATCTGAGGTAACAAAGTGAGGAGAAAAGCCTAAGTTAAGGCTGACAGTTGGTGGCAAATGTACTGAAGAATTTTATGATCAAATCTGTAAAAGGACTTGCTGATGCAGAGAAGGCATGTTTCAGTAATTTGTGGAGCCTGGATATGTCAGCCCATGCTCTTTTTGGCTGGCAGTTCTTAGCGTTTTTTGCCCTCTCTATCACAGAATCATAAAATCCTTCTGGTTGGAAGGGACCTCAAGATCTAGTCCATCCTACTGCTCACAGCTGGGCCTACAGTGTATTCAGATTAAGGACAGAGATTTTACAACCTCTCTGTTCACTATTCTGGTCAACCTCATTATCTTTGCAGTGATTTCCCCCTGCCACCCCTCCTCACCTATTTCAATTGTTACCTCACATTCACCAGCCTCACACCTCAGTGAAGAAGTGAAAGACCAGAGTCAATTAACCTATTAATGCAGAGTTGATGTTACCTGGCAATGTTCTTCCAGCATGCTGTGTTCACTAAAACTTAAATTTCTAAAATGTAGTATAAGAGATGAGGGATGTATGCTGATTGTGGCTTCTTGGATCTGTCTGGAAGCACTTACTGTATTAGGTGTAAATGTATTTAAATGGTGGAGGCACTTTTTAGAGCTGTTTAGCAAAGCTGGGTGTATAGTGCAGGTCCATTGAAGTACCACATGCTATGGAAGAGGAAGGGGGGGGCCATTTGTCAGTTCCCACATTTGTGATCAGATGTAGGAGAGGTACGTGTACCATGAGAATTCTAATATAAATAACGTAATGTTGAAGTATCAATCTGTCTGCAGTAGCTGAGACAAAAAAAGGTCTTCTAGTCCAGTGCTGCCTAGTCTCCTAATCTAGGCCAAATGGCCTCCTGGTCAGCATTATCATGAGTTAGCATGATCAAATTAAAGTTGAAGGGGTTATTCCATTGTACTTCAAGAAGCTGACGTTGTTGAATTGGTTTTTTAGGAAGGTAAATTACAGTCTTTGAAAAATTTTACTGTATGTCCATTATAGCAACTTCGGTGAAGAGAATGCTTTTTTTAGGAAACAATGGTTATTAACATAATTATAGTTTTATCTAGGCTCATAGCTGAGATGTGGCTAGTCTGAGTAAAATTTGCTATGTACATTCTGGAAGTTAGTAGCAGTTGGGAAGGAGGGCGGGGCATACTGTGAACGTGATTTGTGCTTATGGTGATTTCCAAGGATTAAACAAGAATGCTCTATTTCTTCTTCTCCCTCATTGTCTCCTCTTTCATGTCCTGGTACCATTTGCAATTCGTTATTTTTTCCCTTCTTTTCCTACAAAGTCAGCATCAAATTACAGAGTATTAATACATAAAAAATTCTTTGTTGCCCTGTACATTATCTTGGATAATGGGAGTATGAACCATCTCCTGTAATTTTGAGAATAAAAACTGAGCTAAGTATTCTCAGCTTTTTATAGCCAGAAGAGAGAAATGGGCACCTCTAAGGCCTAGGTCAATTGAACACACTTACATGTGTACGTAAAGTATGAGGTGGATTATCCCTAAAATGTATAATTTCTCTGAGTTGACATAAGAAGGGTACGTTTAAGATGACTAGGCCAAATGAAGAGTCTAGGGGCAATTTGTATGAGTGCATGTCACCCCTGCATGTTTCTGGAGGAAGGTGTTTCCTTGGTCTCATAACCCAGGAGAGAATCGGAGTATGTAGGTAGAGAAGTGACCCCTACCCAGCTGGGTATGCTTATGTTTTTGATTTTTCTGGCTTCTCTTTATGTCTAGTCCATCCAGGTGTCCATGTTTCTGGTCTGCTTTTTCTCTGCCTTTCCTCTCTCCAGATCCTTATCTAGACATCAAGATTGCTTGTATGCTTTTACTGTGTACCTCCTCATTTTCAGAGACCTCAGAGCCTGGCCCATGGAAAGCTCTAGGAAAGGAGAGGGACTTACACATACTGAGAGTTTAAGACTGTGCTTACTTCATGTCCCCAAGATCCTGGAGTACCTCCGGATGCTGAATAGGGAAGTTGACAGTCCAAGAACCTGTCTGTAGGCTGAATTTTTTGCACAAGAAATTGAGGGCAAGGATTGAAGCACAAGCAGTTAGCATCTCAAACCAACCAAGTCTTATTGTAATCATGTTAAAATGAATGAGGGAAAGAAATAAAACTCTGGAAAGGATTAATATTACTATAGAGTTCTCACTCATGCAGGGAGAGAAATTTTGTGTAATTTGAAACCTTTATTAGCCAATTAAACTGATCGTTTTGGGTTACCAACTCTCTAATAAATAGACATTCACTGTGAGAAACATTCTTATTTTCAAAGATTCTTTTTTGGTGCTGATGTGGTGGGGGATTTGGGGTTTGTTTGTTTGTTTGTTTCTTTTTAGCTTTCTTGAGTTTATGTGCTAACATCTTGGAATCATTCGTGCATATGTGAATGAAAATGAACCTTAAGGAGAGGCTGCCAACTCAATCAATACTTTTGTTCACCCTAAGGTAAAATCCAAAAGAAATACACACTTCAGTTAGTACTTTCTGTGAACAGAACTGAAGTTAATGTTTCAGACTACAGGTTGAAGTTTCTAAAAACATAAACAAGAAATTTATTATACAATTTAAAATGTTCCTTCCGTTTTCCTTCAGAAGTCATCTACAGGGACTTGCACAGATAGTGATGGATCCTGAAGAACTTTCAGTACCTTGCCTAAGGGGGTGCCTTTATGCTATCCCCTCTTTTCTCTGCCTACATTCATCTTCATTTTCCATCCCTATTCTTCTGTTGTGTTACAGCTTTTGTCTTGCAGCCTCCAGCTCACTGTTTGAGATAGCTGCCATATTTTTGTGCTTATGTCTCATGATACTGGACACTTAGATTTTACCTTTCTCCAAGTTTGCTCACTCTTTCCTGGAGCTCTCTGGCACCCTTCCTAGGCCTGTTCTTCTCTCAGGAAAATTTGTCCTTGTGGCCTAGTACCCATTAACATGAGACATATCTGTTAACTCAGGAGGCTTTTCATGTATGTGCTTTTCCGAATTTGATCTCTCTTAGCATCACAATTCTCCTTTCAGGAAGAGACTGCAGTTATGGCAGAGTTTCTCAGTGTTTTTTAAAAGTAATAATAATTTATTTTATCTAGCACCTGAAAACAAAAAATATTTGGACCCGTTTCTCTGCATCAGTTCATTTCTGGTCTCCACAGGCAATTTGTTCAAGTGTTTCACCATGCTCATAATGAAGAAATTCCCACTCCCTCTGCCCCTTAAACCAAGTCCTGTTCCCTTTGCTTTGACTTCTGACCAAGTGCCTGTTGGTGCATTTGTCCAGCTTGTCAGGGTTCCTCTGAATGGCAGCTGTGTCCTCTAAGAGTACCAGCCAGCCAGTCTGCCCAGTCAGTGTCACCTCCAGACTTGCTGAGGATGTGTTCTGTATCTTTGTCCAAGGTGTTAATAAGTTGAACAATATCAGCCTCAGCATTGACCCTTCCCGAAGAGCAGCTGTCCTAACTAGCCTCCAGTTTCTTTGAACTACTGACCGCTCTGCTGCTTCATCCACCTTGTTGTTCACCCACCCAGATGCTATCACTCTAGTTTTTCTGTAAGGAGGCTGTGGGAGACAGTGTCAAAAATGTTCTTGAAGTAAGCAATAACCAATGCACTCCCCTCATCCACAGAGCCAGTCTTTCATCACTGAACGCGATCATTTTGGCCATGCTTGGTTTGCCTTTGGTAAATCGATGTTGTTTGTTCCTAACCATCTTCCTGTCCTTCATGTTCCTGGAAATGCCTTCTATGAGGTCTTGTTCCATAAGTTTTCCAGGAACTGAGGTGAAGCCTTAGCCTGTAGTTTTCTGGATCGTCCTCCTTGCCTTTTTTAGGATGGCCATGACAATAGACATTTATATGCGTTTTATATTATAGCTGTATGTGTCTGAAAGCTGAGCATTTTGGAAGCACTGTGCATGCATTTGAGTAAATATCAGAGCATTGTGAGCCCTGCTTCTCAATACAACTCTTGGTCTGAGACAGAATGACAGTGTTGTCAGCTGCACTAGCAACAAATAACGCTAGAAATCATCATCCAGTTTTTTAGTTTTGGCAGATAAAATAGATTTAGTTAATACAATCATAGAAGAAAGGATATTTATTTTCCTTGTTCTGAGTAATTCTTTTTCTCCACTTGTTTATTAACTTAAAAATTATTCTATTGAAGTTGCTAGGGACTTTGAACATTAAGTGATTACCAGTGATTTCTTTTTCGAATAGCGACTAAGACACTGTCTTGCCCCAAGTGCCAAGAAACACTATTTCATAAGATTGCTCATGGAGATTTACCCTGGAGTATTCTCTGAACTTTGGTATGTAGCAAAAAGGTGGGAATTAAATGCAGCTTTTTTTCCTGTCTGAATACAGGAGGAATGATAAGAGGGAATTGTATACTGGCACTTGCACCTTCCACTTAGTGGTCTTGTTCTCTTAACTTTGGCACCAGAAATTGCTGAATCTAAGTATGGATATTATTAATAATTATTTCCTTTCAAATATCTTTTTGGGGTTCACCAAAGCATTATGAGTCTGCGGGAGCACATCTTCTGCCATACTAGGTAGTGCTATTATTGGAAAACTTGAAATCTTTTCAGAGTAGCACTGTAAGGTACCACGTCCAGGGAAACAGGAGTGGTCTGAAAGGAAGTTTACTTTTTGTACGAAGTTTCTTTGCTTCCCATTTTATCATGCTGACAGACGGTAAAAGATAGAAATCATTTTGGTCAGGCTAAACTATCACTGCATAAATTTCTATATCTTAATTTTATGGTTTAGGGCTTGCAGAAAAGTATGTTTTATTTTCCATCTTGTCTTCAGGAGACCAAACAAGTTGAGTTTTCTAATGCTTCTTCATATAATTTATTTCTTAAATCTCTAATAATTCTTTTTCTTTTCTTTTTTCTGTAATGCCTCCATTTGGTCCACAGTTTTCTTGAACTGAGCGGAGGAACGTTAATAAAACGTGCTTCAGCTGAGGCCTTATCAGTGCCAAGTGGAGTGGAAGGGCATCACCTGTCTTTTTCTTCTGATGGCATGCAAAGGAAGAGCTATGGATTTTGTCCCAGAGACAGTCTGAGTCATGGCTTTGTCAGAGACAGCTTTATTATCCAGTGGTTAGCTCAGCTGAGATATGATTTTTGGCCAATACAACTAACACCAAGATCCCAAAGGAAAATCAGAAGGTACAGTGGACCACTCCTGATAACTGCTGTGATGACTGTGGTGATCTGACAATTTCTTTAAACATCTATCAATCCACTGTTACAATTAACTCTTATATTAGATATTGACTCATGATGAAGAGATGGTACATCATCCTAATCATCCTTTTCTGCTTTGGCAAGTAGGATACTGTGATGAAAATCAAAAGTTGATCTAATGCATTTTGTATAGGAGGAGGAAGCATTTGTAAGAAAGTTACAGGTGAAAAGAATCTCAGCTGGACTGTGACCAGTGCTGATTTCTTTCCTTTTCCATTAGATGTGCTAAGGCAAATTTATAAGCTTGTTTGTGCCTTGAGGAAATTAAGTTAAGCAAGGTTTTGTTGATTGTGAAGTACCTCATCTGGGAGGAACTTCAGAACATTGTGAGAGGCTGTGTGTTGACTGTTGATATGCAGAAAGGTTACGGCTGTATAGTACCAATATGCGGGGACAAGGTCATTTATGCTTATTGAGTTTGTGTATTGTCTGTGCATTCTTTCATGCTGCCAAGAGCTTGTGATTTTTTGACATAAGTATGGCATTTGTGAAGTTCTCAACTGACCCCTTACTTGTGACGGTGTATGGATGTAGCAAGAAAAGATGTTGCACATCTTTTCTAGTACAAGGTGGATGGACAGTACACAGTTAATAAAATCTGTATCTGTCTTTGTCTTCTGTGAAACACAGTGTCTGGAAGGATATATCACATTCTCATTTATATTCTCTGATATTATTGTGGGCTTTGATAGTTGAATTCTAAAAGGACTTAAAAGTAGCCTTACCAATTTGGAAGGAAGCAGCTAATTGGGATGTCAGGCCACAACATACAGGTCTAATTGCATTTCCATTGAGCATCTGGCCTCAAATTTGCTTTTTCTTTCTCCATGAAAGTGTTGTTTTTGACATCTCTTAGAAGGGTTTGGAAACGGGGAGCTTCCCATCATGTGTTCCATTCATACAGTATTTCCATTATGCCACATGCAGTGTGTTTTTTTAAATTTACTTGATATTCATATCACACAAGATAACCAGTTAACTGTGTTTTTCCATTATGGAGATTTCAGTTGGTATGTATCAGAAGAGCCCTACCTTTCTGTTTACACAGGACTAAGCCCTTTCGTTGTTGTCTTTGCTGAACAGTTAAAAGGGAGTGTATTCTTCACGCAAAGGCCCTTAAAGTGGAGGTTGTGCTATCCACTTCTGTGATTGTCTCTGTTAACGGGTGGACAATATTAAACCTAATGCAGTGGTGACCTATACTACTTCATTTTAGACATAATTATGGCAGCAGAAGTGGGGTTTTGTTAGTCCTTTCTCCTGCATTCTATGCACGTCAGCCCTCTCTTTCCTTCAGTGCTTCAGCCTTTTTCAGCCTTGTACACATTCACAAACTGGTTTGTTTGGAAGCCTCCCACTGTGGAAAGCACACAGGAGGAGATGCCTGAAAAAAGAAAGATGAGGTATTAACCTGTACAGCACAGGGTAGTCCCTGGAACGTCTTTGCGCATCTTGTCGTTTGCCCCTTTTTTTCATTTTCATGTGTTGTGTTTGGCATGGGTGGAACTGAAAGAGTTGCCAGTCCTCTCATTGCCCTGCTTCCACGTAGATGGTAGTCCATGGGTATAGTTAACAGAATATGCACAGACTGAACAAACAGTGCTAAGAAAGTCACCATTATTAAACTTCTCTGCTGATCTTGGAGATTGGTGACATACACCTGAAAGAATATGGACATTCCATACTCATAGAGGCATTCTGTGATGTAGCAGTTTCATAAACTGAACCAGAATTCATAATTTTTGCATAGGTAGAATCCCAAGATACTCATGCCAGACATAGTTAGTAATTCAGGATTACCTAAGAGTGCGTTTTGTCTGTCCCAGTTACCATGGTTGTCCAATTTATTGTATAACATAAAGTGCAATTTAATACTGACATACTGAATGGCAGTCCTGAGTTAACAAGAAACATGTAAGCTCTGAATTATTTCATGGCTTAGTGCAAAAGAAGTTTCACAGTGGTATTTCTGAAGACAGAGCAAATCTGTTGCCTTCACATCTTGCATTTCTAATGTTCTTGTATTACATTCTCTGAGAGACAAAGCAGATTTTAGGTCTGTGTAGGAAAGGAAATTCAATACCAAAACTAGTATGGAAGCTTTTAAGAAGTGATAAGCTTTAAAGCCATAAACATATTATCTTTTTTAATTATATTTTGTGGTATTGCCCTCTGTACCACAAGTTAAATTTTATATATACATCACTTTGCCTGAAAAAAATGGAATATGCCCTTCAGTATTGGTGGTATAGGTGGGCATACTAGCATACCACATATCTGTTCTCTCTGTAACTCTTGACATTACTGATATTGCCTTCTAGCTTAATCTGAATTATTACTCAGGTCTGCTACCTTTTGGTTTTATGACCAGTCTTTCTTACTTTTGTACCAGTATTTTCTTCTTCATCTCCATCCTTCCTGCTGATGTTCTTTTTTCCATTACTATGTATTTGAGTATCAAAAAATAATTTTTAAGCACAAACACAACTTTACTATTGGCATTTGAAAAATAGCACAAATACAGCTTTACTGTTGCCATTTGAAAAATGTTGAGGAAATGGATGTTCAGAAAGACAGAAGGATAATAATTTATTTTAGAAGAAGAATTGTATAATTGTTCTTTGCTTGGCACCCTTCTGCATTTCTCTAATTTTCATTTCTGTCCGTGTCAACCCAACAGTTGTTTCCATCAGTCTACAAGCAACCATTTTCTCCTTGTACTTTCTTCTAGCCAAATCATTGTTCTTTTTTAACTGTTGACATTTTGCATGGGTGACTTGGAAATGCTAATATGCCATGTTCACGTTGTATTTATGTGTGTTAATGATCATTTCTCTTTTCTGGCTGTCTTAGACACAAACTGACATTGGGCTCCCTTCAGTGAGGTCATTATATCACATAGAGCTGAGTGAAATGGCAAAGAAAGGTTCAAGTGTCTCTTCTATACTGAGTGTTTGGTGCCTTTTAGTGTGGAAGTGTGTCAAGCAGCTCAATTTGTCTTGGCATAGGGCAGCTACTGCCAGTAAAAAAAAAAAAAAAAAAAAAAATTCTGTCAAAGAGGAAACAGCAAAAGCAGCTTTGCAGTTCTACCTGCATTGGAGGTGAGTGCCAGATATAAACATGTTTGATCTGTAAGGAAGACAGAGTCAGCTTATTACAACTCCCATCCTTAGGAAAGACACCACTGGGTACCTCTTTGGTTAACCGTACAACATATACTTCATCAGCTCCCAGGTGTTTCTTTGTCTTTCTTTTATCAAATATTGAAGATGTCCTCTGGATGCTAAATATTGTCCATAGTCAGAAGATAGCAATTACTGTGATACATACTGTTGTTGGTTTGGGGGGGGGGGGTTGGTTTCTTTTTTAAATAGTGCTATGGAAGAATAGCCTTTTTTTATTGCATCTTTCAGCCCCTTTAGTAGTGGGATGGTTTTGTGCATGTTTATTTCTTTCTTAAAGCTTTTTACTAGGAGGATCATCTTTAACCCATTTAATCTCTCATCCAAGAACTGGTATCTAAGAGACTTTTTGACTTTCAGAGGTTCTGCATCATTACGTGATTCACATAGTTTAACAGCATCTCCCTGCCTATTCCCAAACTTTGTGTTCTGTTTTGTGCCAGAAATGTAAAATTATGAATGTATGTATATTTGTACAGGCGGAAGGTGACTATAACATGTATATGTTTCAATTAGTAAAGTAAAAATGGATAGGCTTTGGATAAGTTGTGGCAAATCATTTAACTAGGCTTGACAATAAACCAGTTGCCATACTGTAGAAAAGATGAAGCAAACAAGAATTCCTTCTTTTCTTCAATGTGGCTTTGAATTTGTGAGGTGATCATGAATTCTAAACAGGAAAATTCTAATAAGGAGAAGAATATTGTAGGAATGATAATAGAAAACAGAAATCTTATCATTAGGCAATGACAGAAATAGCTGAAGGGGGGAAGTATTGTATGGCAAGAAGGCACAGTGAAATAATGTAGCTGTAGTAGGAAAGCCAGTGCTGCATAATTGTGTTAATATATTGGTAGCTGATACTGTAGGTATATAGATATAGATATATATTTGCACATATTTATTTGAAAGTCACCAATAGCGTATAAACCAGTAATATACATAGTAATACAGTAAATACATTACTATAAATAAGAAATGTAAATTGTATGGAAAATACGTAATTAATATACATTTTGTAATAATGACACATTGCAATAATTTAATAAGTAATAGTCCAATTTTAATGCAATTAGGCAAAAATACTGCTCTCTCTTATTCACATAGGAGTTTGATTTAGCATGAACATCCTAACATATTGATGTAAAAGAAGTTAGTTTAGTTGTTGGGGCAATTGTTTGTCAACAAAGATTCATCTCATTATGGAACCTTTTGTCACAGCGGCTTAAGAAGGTTTCAACAACAAGTAACAGCTTTAATCCCTTGAAATTTTCCTTCATTCTGCAAATATTCACTCTGTATGTAAGATTTTGTGGTTTTCATATTTTTCTAACACTTTCTGACTGAATATTTTATTGTTGCTGTTGCTTATAGGAGATTATTACTGTACCTTTGAATTCTAGGATTCAGTAAATTGTTTTAAGAATTTCAAGGACAGTTCAGTGTAGATTTCATATTTTAAGTTTTTTATCCAAGCATGTGTTGGCCAATGCATTTCAACAGAGGAAGAAAAAATGCAATCAGCTCCATGTCGAAAATGTGTCTGATTGTGTAAGAGGTGCCATCCTAAAAGAAATGTTGTTTTATTTGCAGAAAGCCATATTCTTGAGGATGTAAACAAGTGTATCATTGCACTGAGAGAGCAAAATGCAGACAATTTAGATCGTGCAGCAGGTGCAATCCGAGGCCGTGCTTCAAGAGTAGCTCATATTGTTTCGGGTGAGATGGACAATTATGAACCAGGTGCTTACACTGAAGGAGTGATGACAAACGTTCAGTATTTGACCAAGAATGGTAAGTCTGATTTTTAAGCTATGTTCTCCGTTTCTTTAGTGGTATAAACTTTCCCTTGTATGCCACAGTTAAAGTGAATCCTGTGATTCTCTGATATAACGGACTAATTATGCACTAATGATTCACTGTATCGTCTCTAATCTCCTTTTAGCATGCTATGCAATTATGATGATACCATGCAGTTCAAAACTAATTTTTAAAGTTTTATTTGAATGACATCATTTATGTAAGGTTTTTTAAGTTATGGAAGACTTCTATCAGAGTTCTTAATTAAATGCAAGTAACAATGTTTGGAGACTTGTAACTGATGAGGCAGCAGCTTTCCACTTCGTTGTATTGACCTCATCACATCTGTTCTAAGCAGATGAAAGGCAAAGTCAGAGAAGGAGAAGCAGGTTCATGATTTGTTTGTACTACCACTTTAAGGACTGTTGACCAGTGGTTAAATATCCCCAGATATCTTCAGTTTTGCTAAGCAAATTTGGAACTTCCTAAAATGGTTAGTGGTGTCTGTTTATTTTTTCATAATATTCAAGAAGAGTGTATCCTATTTTGGAATATCCCTGTACTGGCAGCGGGGTATAACTGCACTATTCTATAAATGGCTTCTGTTGTTTACAACAGTTGTCCTTTATATAAATGAATCTCTGGCCTTTCATAGTGTACTTAATAAAAAAATTATCTGTGGAGCTCCCAGGACTTCCATGTTTTCAGTGGTTGCAAGTCTAATAGTTGGGCAGTTAAAAAACTTGCTATTAAGAAATTTTCTGGCAAGTCTGTATACCTCTGGAATATAGGATTTAGCTTCATGAACTCAGAAGTCTAAATCCTAGCTCTGTCAGTCTAAACAAATTTCTTAATCAGTTCAAATATGTCCAGGACAGAACCATCTTCATGCGATCAAGAGTGAACTGACATCGCAATGAAGTGGCACAAGGGACAGAATAGTGAGAAGAGTTTGTAATAAACTTGCCTGTTTTTATCTTCTTTTCTGACATTTTGATGAGAAAATCTGAGAACTTTCAACATGACATTCTTTTTTTCATAACTTCTGAAAGTACTACGACAAATACCGAGGGAAGCAGCAATTAGAGGAAAGCATAGTTTTGATTCCCATGTAAAGGCTGAGCCCTTCTTTCTTGAAACTGGTAGTGTTTAAATACATTAGGAGTTGACACTGATTTCTGTTCTGTTGCCTTGCTTTGACAGTAATATATAATGTACCTAAATCCGTCTATCTACAAAAGACAGGAAGACGTGAAACTGGTTTTGGTTGGAATGTTTGCCTGTGTCAAGGGACATCAAGCATGATGTCATCTCGCATGTCTTTGCAGTACTTCAAACCCAAGAACCTAGTACCTTTACATAATTCATTAGGAGTGGAAAAAAGAAACATGTACTCATTCTTACCTGTATTTATATGATCTGTAATGAACAGACATCAAATCATGTGAGGTTTTTTGATTGCTTGATGGTTTTCTCTTGTTTTGTTTGTTTTGACTCTTTCAGCTTACAGGGAGAATGCAGGTAGGCTGCAGCCCTCAGGTGTAACCCAAAATATTCTATCACTGCTGGGTCTTTGGGGAGCCAGCTGATTGCAAGGTGACACTTCACTAGGAGAGGACTGTGTATTTATGCTGCCATTAGCTCCTGAGTTAGCTTATGTGAGTAACCTGGGGCAGTGAAGTGCATCCTTTATGCCCAGTGAACAGGTACTGTGTTACTGAAGAGAAATTACTGCAGGCAGAGTATAGAACTAGTGAAAATAAAATTATAGAATAATAGCATACACAGAAATTGCAGAGAAATAAGAGAGAGAATGGGAGCCAGAAATAGGAAGGATGCAAATTGGAGGTAATAGGACAGAAAAATTGTGCATAAAGAGGAACAGATACATTTACTGTTTGTTAAAACAAAGACTGATGTTAAATTGTAGCACATATGTTGAGGTAATTTGTAAGAAAAAAAGAGGTTAGATTCTCTGCATTACAGTATATTCAAGAAAGGAGCATAAGATCGCTGAATCTGTCTCTTCAGCTGGAAGACATCAGACATATTTGAGATGAAGTGAGCTATTCAATAATAATATCATAATACTGCTGTACAACGAGTATTAAAAACTGGTGCTTAATTTCTTCGCTCAAGTTGTGTAGTCCTGTTTAGATAGAAGCTGTTGACAGCTGAATGGATCTCTATAGCACCATACAATGGAGTGTCTGCTTTTTCAGGCTCATGTTATTCTGCTCCTCCATTTTGCCCCTTCCTTTTCCCTCAATAAGAAGAAAACCCCCAAGAAAACTAACAACAAGGCCCTGTAAGAGCACCGTTTATGTTGTGGAGTTGAGCTCTTAGAAGTTAGGTAATACCAGAACTAAAGTTGTCTTTGCAGCCTTGATTTGCATGCTGTGTGTGTATGCATTATGATGTTGCGATTATGTGGTCATACACAGTTATATTTCAAAACAGCTGCTTAATTCAGGTCACTGGATGGACCTGCTTTCGACATATGCCAGGGTCACATTAGAGGAGGCTGGTGTCCAAGGGATCAGTTTGGAAAGTAATGAAGCAAAGGACTGCAGGAAGACTGAGGGTAGTTACAGTTGGACTTGATGATCTTAAAGGCCTTTTCCAGCCTAAATGATTCTATTATTCTATAGTTCATTTGGACTGCCACTGTCTGTACAGAGTTCCTGTGTGATACTAAGTGCCTGAGGCTACAGCTAATTGTGGGGTGCAGGAATGCTTCCGAGCTCCTGATCTGAGTGAGCACCATGCTGACTGCGTCTTTGTTCTACATCACAATGAGATTGGCACATGCTCTGTCCCATCTTGTTCTCAGGTTTGAGTGAGAAGGGCATGTAGGTACCTGGGTAGGAAAGAGAGCTGCAAAGCATTCCAGCCAAATCCCTACTCTAGATGAGTGGAAGGCAGCATTGAGAATTGTGCCCTGGAACTGCATGTCCCAGGGTCTGTATGAAACCTTTACAGATCACTGGAGAAAAGAGTGTTCAGTCATGTGCTCTCGATACTCCTTGCAGGCAATTGTTTAAACCAGCATTTCCTATCTTGATTTTACAAGTGCAAAGGTAGCAGAGCTTCAGGCTGCATTCTGGTACGGTTAAGACTGTGAAAATGTTAGTTTTGGTACCTTTCTGTGATTCCTGATGTCTGGCACTGTTGATTAGACTGAAATATGCAGATCCGTGCATTTTGATTGGGTTTGTGTACTGTTGCGTGAAAGCAAAATGAAACCTTTAGAAACACTGTTTACAAAAACATGAGGTATTTCCACTTCAGAACTGGAAGAGTAACCTTGTACTGTATTTTTAAATATCAAAGTCTACTCTCTTATATTACTGCCTGCCAGAATCTGCAGCAGTTAAATTTAGGTAAACAAGTTATATTATGGCATATATCTGTTGATATAGTAAAAAGCCTATATTTATTGTAAATTTTGTCTGCAGTTTTGCTTTCATGTCAACTTATAATGATATGCTATATACATATGTATGTATGTATACACATATATAAATCCTGTGGTTGTTTAGGTCTAAGGATCTTGTAAAAAACAAGGAAAAGGCTGGAGACAAACATGAGTATTTTACTTGTCTTAAGGAACTAGTGGAGGTATCTTTCTCTGAATCACTGGAGTTTTGAGTCCACATATTTTTATTCCAGTAGTGCTGATGGAATTACAGCAAACCGTTGTCCACAGCTTTTTATATCCAGAATTATGAAATACCTTATAATTCAAATAGGGCTTAACTTCAAGTTTAGGAATAATAATGAAGTTGTATTTGGAATGAAAAGCAAATTTAACTGTTCTCAAAATTAAAGGTCAACTGTAGTAGGCATTGTTCTGAGACAGACACTAGTATGACACACAATACTGTTCTCACTCCCTTTGAAGTATGGATTAAGACAGAGTTTAATCTCTGAGACAGAATGGTGATATCAAATGTAAAGTTGAACATGGATTTGAAAATTTCTTCCTGCCTCAGAAAATATTTTTAAACCTGTGTCCATAAATGAATTCAAAATAGTTTCTGAGTATGAGGGACATAAGTCAGATTTTTTTTTTACAAATACCCATAGGTCTAAATTGTGTACGTCTTGTTGAAAGTCATTAAAACTGTTATTCATGTGAAATTTGCACTCAAACCATGAAGTGTAGTAATTGAATTGACTGGAATCTTAACAGTTCTAGAGATTACTGCTTTTCTGATGTGATTCTAGCACAACAAATTACAACACATTGTAATTGGGGATTGAAAGGCAACATACATAAGATGTGTTTTTTATTAAGTGAATAATCATCTGGGTAAGTACAAGTTTTTAGACGTTTCAGAGTGAGGGAGAAACCTCATATCTAAACAGTCACCGTGACTTATTCACGAGGCTCAAGGAGCTTTATGTTGAGTATTACATAATCATAATTCTTTGATCTATAGCAGGGGGATACCAAGGACAATTTGTGGCCCCATTATCTCCTTGAGAGCTGTGTAGACCTATTACTTCTAATTAAAGATTTTCCTCAAATTTCTAGAATTTATGCATGGCCAGTTTGTACGTGTTGTTCTTGCGTCAGTGTGAACAACTCTTCTGCCTACACCTGGATTAAAACCACTTGGCCTCAGTTGTCCAAACACACTAAACTTTTAG
Source organism: Aquila spilogaster (assembly GCA_024606505.1). Classification (NCBI taxonomy): domain Eukaryota; kingdom Metazoa; phylum Chordata; class Aves; order Accipitriformes; family Accipitridae; genus Aquila; species Aquila spilogaster. The sequence continues at coordinate 18,574 of JANHGO010004274.1, read as the reverse complement.
ACCTGTTCTGGAGAGATTGGGTTTGTGTTCAGTGATTTTCTTTAAAACCTTCACAAGTTTCAGTTACTTTTTTTTTTTCTCCTTCAAGTCCTTTCCTACGATTTTGTCCTAAAAGTCATTCTGTTCTTCCTGACCGAGCTGTCTTCTGTACTGGCAGCATGTTTTAACATCACACTGTTTGCCAGTGTCACTAATGAATTTATTTATTTGTTTATTTCATGGTCCCAAGATTGTTATTTTGGCCACCTTCCAGAGTCTCCTCTCACTTTATAGCTATTTCAGTGTGATCAGTTGTTTAGCCTCCATACTAATACTGATCTACTTCACCTGAAACAGAGCTTTCCTGTATGGTACTTTATTAAATGATTCTGCAGAGTGGATTAAATCTACTGCATTGCTTTTCCCTGGGAAAAGGTAATTTATCTTAGCAATAAAAGATAGTAGTGTTATTTGATATGATCTTCCTTCCATCTTCTGCTTTTTATTTAGCTTTTCCATTTCTTGCATGTTTATGTGCACAACTTAATGACTTTGTATATTTCTAGATGCTTCATTTGCCTTTTTCAAATACAGTGTGCAGGCTTGTCGCAACAGTTTATGCAAAATGACTGACAGTTTCCTGTGTCCATTGTCTGAGTCTTTTGCAGTAGGGATTGTCTGTTTTCTCCATTTCAAGAATGTTACACTCTCTCTAACCCAAAAGACACCCACCAAGGAGGAAACATAAGGCTTTGTGGTCTGTTTTCTCCCAACCACTCTGACATTTGGTACTTTGGCATGTTATCTAAGCCAAAATGGGGAGAGAGAAGCACCTCCAGAGACTTCATTGACTTTTCCTAAGATACATCTTCAGATTAGATGGGATGAATCAGCTGTTGAAGCTCCTTACCTCTTTTGTAGTATAAAAGATACCAATATGGTAAACTTCATTCTAGGTGATTTATTTGGGGGTAGCTAAAATGAGGTGGATGAATCTCACTCATCTGTGGTGTGTGCAAAATCAAAAGTTGTCATTAATTTGAAAAGACAAATATATTTAATGAAAAAGATATTTTCCACTGCTCATTCATCACCCTCAGAATGAGATTTAAAGATAATACTTGCTATTTGAGTCTGTTTAGTATTTAGAGCTTTTTACCCTTGCTTGTGAAGCCCAAAGACTGCTAACAAGGACGGAGTCTTTTCACTGTAAAATATTAAAAACTAAAATCCCCAAAACATTTGATAGAAAAACTGGAGTGAGGCTTGAGTATGCAAGCTTATGGAATTGGTGAACTTGTGAAATTGGTGTACAACTCGGACAAGGAACAGCTTGTAAGAAACTATTCAACAGAGGATTATTGTAAGAGCTTAAAAGGGGAAAAAAGCATTAACTAAGAAAAATGCTGAGGATGTTTGCATGACTTAGCCTAAAATATTTTTTGTTTATAATTACATGATGATTGTAAGACTATAACTTAAGCAATAACCCTTCATTCTTGTGACTATTACTCTATTACAGAGTCAATAAACTCCATTTGGTTAACTCTGAAGCTAGCTTTTTTCCCTGTCAGGCTCTGTTCTAATCCTTCTGTGAAACTATGTTTAAAATGTTGGCTTTAAAAACTGTGAAATTTGCTTCAGATGTGAAGAACGTTCTGAAAAACAGGAAGAAATGTCATCAAATTTTTTTTGTGTTCCAGATAATCAAAAAATGACCCTGATCATAATGCCATTTCTTTTTGCCAACCTTTTTTTCCATTTCCTGTAGCTCAAAAATAGCTTTTCTTCACTTTTAGTAACAGTAACGTCCATGTTGATGATAAACACTGTGTGGGAGTTCGGATGCCTTTAACTACACATTTGGTTGCTTTAAAATGCTGTTGTGCTTAGTGATCATCCAAGATACTGAGAAGAAACTCCTCTTCAGTGTGCTGTTCCCACAGGCTTTGTTCAGTAAAAGCTTCAGAGTGCCCCGTGCAGACTCGCTGTCTAGGGCACTAGTCCGTAAACACACAGTCTCCAAAAACTTTCCTCCTCCTCTAGATAAAAGTTAGTAAGAGGAGCATTTAAAACACAGCATTAACGTAAAATCAGTTTATGTGTATGAATAAGCTAATGCCTTTATTTTTACAGTTTTCAAATTAGTTTTGATATTTTTTGGTTGTTAGATTGTTTTTTGAATTAGGATAGTAAATACGTTTCTGTTACTAGCATGGAATTGACATACATGTTCATGTTCCAGCTAGTTATGTGGGGAGAGGGGAGGGAGCTGAGAGAAAAGTCTCTTGGTTTCAGTGGCATTTGTGGAAGAAACTGGAAAAGGGAGGCTTTCTTGTGAATTCTAATCTTGCTCCCATGACAATGAATTTGCCATGTACCCTGGTGAAGCCTGGTTTACTTGCAGTCTGATTCTGGAGGAGAGGACACTTGTGTAAGCCTTCCTTAAAGTGGGAGCACCACTGTTGTCTTTGTTTCTTTAATTTCCACAAGCCGTTAGTAAAATCAGGTTTTTATTCCTGTAGGGGAAGTGAGGATGATGATATAATAATGTGCAGTAAGTGGATTTTTTTCCAGTCAGTATAATAAATCTGTATTTACGTGTGCTCCAGAAGACAAATTTTGTTTGGTGGGTTTGGGGTCTTTTTTTTTGTTGTTGTTGTTTTTTGTTTTTTGTTTTCTGTAGAATTGCCCTTCTGTGTTCATCATATGTGACACTGTGATAAATCTTCACCACTTCTCCTCACTTGAGCCTACTTCAAGAAATGACTCATGACTTTCCAATGTGTATATAACCTTTATCTATCCCTTTTAATATATTTTTCTTTTGTAGATCTTAAGAATCATTGTTGTGGTCTTGTTCAGTAGAGTCCATTCGTAATGACAGCCCTTCCTTAAGCTGATAACAAGATCAGGGAACTACTGCTGCTCTTTGTACTAGGTATTTTTAACTGAGGCAGACTCTCTAACTTGGACGGTTTTTATCTGTGTGCCCATATCAAAATCATTACCTTCATTTCAGCTGTGACTTTCTTGCACAGGGTCTTCAGTGCCTTAACCTCTGTGCTGTTAAGGACCTTTCATTTGCAATTCTGTAGTCTGCCTTTGGCTTCCAGCTCTGTAACCTTTTGGGTTATTTTGAATGTATTTTCCAGAGCCTCTGTGGCAGTGTTTTTCCATTACTGTTGTCATAATGTTTTTCTCGTGGTCTTGCACCTACAAACCCTGATAATACTATTATTTTGCGTTCTTTTGGGAATTACAATAAGCATGCTGTCCCTGTTGCATTTGTCCCTGATTAACTTTCTATGTCTCAGACATGAGTTTTAATAATTATTTCCTTTGCCATTTAACATTCAAAGAATCCTGTTTTCCTGTTGTCTTTTAGAACAGTGCACTGCATTGGAGATGATCTGCCTTAAAGCAGTCAAAGTTTTTGTCTATTTTATAAATTCTTTCCAATAGGAACATTTTAGTTCTTAACCTAGCTGCTTTGGCTTTTTCTGAAGCTGCCTGGAGCTAATTGGTCAGACATACCTGCTGGGTTTTTTTTCCTACAGACCAAAATGTTTTAAATTCTTTGGGATTTACCACTCTTCTAACCATTTGGTTTTGTAACATTGATGTGTCAGAGCATGATCTGCCTCCTAAGCAGGAGTGTGGACTGAGTAACTTTTTCACAAATCATTGGTGCTTATGAGTTAATTCGACATTCCATAGTCTGTGAGGACTTTTTTTTGTTTTAAGTCTTCAACGTGAATCCAGTCTCATTAAGGATTTCCTAAGATGTGAAAAATTGCAGTAACTTCTTGTTCTTCAGCTTTAGATCACTCCGAGTTCTTCATGGCTATCATTTGTTGTTGTTTTCTAACTTGAATTTATAAAAAGCACCTTCCACAGTCTTCATTTTTGCATGCAATATTTTTTTAATGTTTTATGATAAAATTCATAATTGTCATAACATGCTATATCGTAATTATAAAATTATATGGTCTCCTTCCCGCCCCCCAATAACTATATACAGCTAAACATTCCAAAGTCTGCTCTGCTTAAGATTTTCATAGTCTCTCACCGAGACTGCTTTCTGGCAAACATGCCCTCAGCTATTTATGTTTCGTTCCTTAGTAACTATGAACTGTTAGATTTGAAAATGAAGCAACAGACCTTGATGGGGGGAGCGTATGCATAATTCATTAGGATTTGTGTGTGCATGTGTATGTATGGATGGATTATAAATCTGTTAACATAGTCAAATTGAGTCTTGCTGAAATCATAAATGATGTGCTTGTGGTCATTTTGTTCACCTCAGATCTCAGTCTCTCAGCACTACCATTCATGGCAGTATTTGGAGAAGTGGCGTTGAATGCATTATATGTGGAATAAATATTTCTGTAAATAGGGCTTCTCCTTACCTTCTGGGGACCAGAATCTGTTTTCTACCAGAATCCCACCGCTGCCAGCACTGTACAAGGTCATCTCTGAAGCCAGTTTTGTCTGCTGTGGGCTTTGTTTTGACTCACAGTTGATGAGAACACCAGACCATCTCCTCAGTTTACCCAGTGCTATTGAACAACTGCAGCTAGAGTAGTTGTGGAATAATTCAGTAGATAGCAGACAAAGTGTAAGTAATATATCCATCAATTTTAGAGCATTCATCATGGCGTTTCATGCAGGAATATACAACTGTCCATCACTCATGCTCCTTTATGATTGCTGTCAGGAATTGAAAATTAACAGGTAGACAGCTTCAGTCAGCAGATTAGAAGATCTGTACCTTGGGCACTGTACAAAAAATTCATTACAGAAACCTTCACCCTTCCAAAGCAATATAAAGCAGCAGCCATGCTTCTCTCATGGAATACTCAGAGCTTGACAGCTAGGTTAGGCAGTAAATAGTTTGATGCCCCTCTTAATCAACAAAAACTTTTGGGAGAAGCTGTTCATACTGCAACAGCTTGTTTTGTTTTGCTCTGTTTGTGGTTTTTTTTGTTTTGGTTTGGTTTGTTGTTTTTGTTTTTTTTTTTTAATCTGGAGCAATTTCATAACTTCTTTCCTGACCTGAAGCTGCAAGTTAGCATTCCTTGTATCAGACTATTAGTGTTTTCCCAGTAACTTTATTCTTGGTGTTGAGGGAGGCTTAAAATAATTTCCTGAAACTGATGCCTAAGTTTGGTGTCAGAAGTGTTTAGTGATCTATTCTAGAAGATGGCTGCAAGTAATACATGTATTTTTATTGTTCTTTGATTTCCTGGGGCCATTTTTTTTAATAAGCTTTTTTTTTTTTTTAGGAAGAGGTGGCTAGATTTCAGGAAATACTGTGAGGCAGATCTCTGAGGAAGCATTCATGGTAAAAAAAGTAATATTTAATGGCAGTACACCAAACATTAAGGGAAGATGATACATTGATTATAACACAAATGCCAAAAAGAAGGTGGGAAGAATCTGAGAATGTGTCTTTCGGAAACAGGAGGGTACTCACTGCACACTTTGCAAAGTACGCCTTGCTAAATTCAGAAATGCTGGGGAAAAGATTTCTGGAAAACAGAGGGCGCTCAGGCTGGCCAGGGGCCTAGAGCAGGTGACCTGTGAGGAGAGGGAGAGATTGAGGGTTTGTTTAATAACAGAATAGAAGTCTTACCTTGAGAGATGGTTACAGAGGCAATGGTGCCAGACTCTTCTTGGTAGAGACAGATAGCACAACAAAGGACGGTAGCCACAAGTGGCAGCATGAGAAGTTCAGGACATAGGGGCAGGGAGGGGGAAAGGATTTATTAAAAGCGTAGTGCAGCACTAGAACAGAGATGCAATGAAATTTCTGTCCTTGGAGGTTTTCAAGACTTGTCACTCATAGTTTTGTCTAGCTCTGATATAGTGTTGGCCTTATTTTTAAGGAGGAGACTGATCCAAATGATATGCAGAAGTCCTTTTCAAACAATGTGTTTATGATGTCGTCCCCCCCTCCATGTTAGACACCAGCTGCATTCATCTTTTCTGTGTAATTAAATGTTTTAACCTGTGCATACTCTGCAGTAACAATCTCAAATTCCCAGAGTTCCTTCTCTTCCTTGGTGATGTGCTTGCTGTTAAAAATATGTAGTGCTAGTATTTGAGAAGGATTTTTAGTGTAAAAGGGTTGCAGTTACCTCATTCTGAATCTACATATTTCTCCAGAATGCTAATGCAGGTTTCTTATGTGAGGTGTCATGTATTAAATGGAGGTGAATCATAGCAACATTGCAAATGGATGCAATCAATCTACATGATTTAATTAGATACATTTCCAGATAAGCAGGTAAACATTTAAAGCCTGTTGGTACCCTGTTTTTCAAAGTGTTTGTTTGCTCTGTAGCATGCTCTTTTAAAGCCGCGTTGCCTTTTTTTTTCCTGAGAGCTAATTGTAAGATTTTTCAGCAGTGCTCCAGATTCCTTCTAAATAAGAAGTCATCCTGTATTTACTCAATTTCTTCACTTGTCTTGCTTATATATTACTCTGAGACAAATAAGTACCTGTACCTAAGAACACCTTCAGAAGTGATATCTTAATAGTGTTAGAAGCAATGTTAGTTTTATTCAATATAGTTTTAGTCAGTTTCTAACCATTTTTCATGAGTTGATAACTGATGTTCTCAAATCTTTAATAAAGTCTGCTATTCTGAGTCTTAGAGAAAAGTTACTCTTTCTGCATTGCAGGATAGGAGGAAATATTCTTGCAGTCAGCCTTTCTAAACTCTAAACCACGAGTAAAGAAAAAAAAAATCTTCTGGAACTTTTTCAGCCTTTCCATATTCTACATAGAATTGAAAGTAGCAGGAAATCTAATTGAGAATCACTTTCTTGTCTGTCAGCAGTCTGTTGCAGTTGGAGTTCACCCTGACTGTATGTGCAGAACAGTCAGTACCTATTATAATTAATCATTCTTACTGTTTCTCTAGGTTCTCGTACAGAACTTTCTTTACCTAAAGAACTTCTCCCTGCTGGTAATACTTGCATTAGCACTAATATCCGTAAATGTTGCTAATATAATTAGTCACTAGTTGATTAAGAGTTTCAGGTAAATACTGAAGAATGTTCTTTTTAATGTTATTTGTAGCTGGTTGGTTAAGGCAAGGCTTCTGTTATGGGGCATAATATGTAATGCAAGATGCAGTTATTACCAGTATAATGAGTGTAAACAGCCCATTCAGATTATTGCTTGGAATGCTCTTTTTACCTCTGGGAAAAGAATCAAGGGGAGGAACGAGTTGAACAGTACAACTGGAATTAGTTCAATATTCTACCGGTTTTTTTCCCCCTCTATTTTATGTGGTAGCCCATCCTGCTGTTTTCAGTAGAGAACTGGTAGATGAGAGGATCATATTCTGTCTCTTCATCTTTTAGTATAGCAATTTTGTTAGGCTGTGTGAATTGTTTCATTCTTCATGTCAATCCTGTCTGATTCAGGGGCCGTTGTATATCTGATCATCTGCTCACTCTTTTGTGTCTGTGCTTGATCTTTTGGGCTTCCAATTATCTTCAAATTCCACTTGAAACAATTTTCAGAATCGCTTTCCCATTTGGTTTTAGATTTTAATCAGATATACAAAAAAATGTTCTAAAATACTTGTGCTCCTTGTGGTAGATATAGTTAAATTAGTTCTGATAACATAAAAAGATATACAAGTTCTATCCAAATGTACGTGACAGCTCTTGAAAGGTTGCCCAGAGAGGTTCTGGTCAAAGCCCAGTTGGACAAAGCCTGGCACAACTCTTACTGCTTTGAGCAGGAGGAGAACTAGATGACTTCTTGAGTTCTTGGGTTGGGTTGGTTTATTTTTCCCTGGAACACTGTCTGTATGTAGGAATTTTTGCAGAGCACGTGGAGATACCCCTCCTTCAATGCATAGTCTGATGCTTATTATGCTTTTGCAGTCATCTGCTTAGATGAAATTAACTTTCTGTCTCCTGACTCCTGTCTCAGTGGGCCGAAACTGCTCCTTCTTGACTGGTTTTATTAATTTTATATTGCTGAGTGGTTTAAAGCAGATTTAGGGAACCTGAGCGTTTTCAAACCCATAGCAAGCAGGAGCCAGTAGAAGTCGGTTCCTTAATTTCCTCATGCAGACCTAAGTTTTTTTGCGAAAGAAGGTGCTCGAGCACAGCAGCATTGTTTTCTACAAGAGAAAGATATTCTGTGGTTTTTTTTTCTAACTCCTTAATTGCCATTATTTTCTTTAGAGGAATGCGGGCAAAATGATTTGAGTGTCCCAAGTCTTCACCTTCAGGGAAGCCAGGTGTCCAGAGGGCTACTCTGCTGCTTGTAGCAAGAGAAGGATATGATAATCTCCATCTTTCGTTATACCCAGAATTCTAGCAATTTCTGCCCCAGATTCCTTTGTTACAAAGTCGTCCTCTTTGGCCTCCTTTTTCAGCTCAGTCAGATGAGGAGCTCATGCTTCAACACTTCTGACAGGAAGTCTTTAAAAGCTCAACTGCAATAAAAACACAGAGATCTCTAAGTGTGGAGATTGGATTGCTAATTTGGGTTAACAGTTGTATTTATGACATAGCTAGATGCTTGATTATGTGATAAATGTGCTTTGTGTGTTTGTATGTACAAACAGTTTGGTTTGCTTAAAGATCATCTAATTTCAGTTATTTTGCTCCCTAATCTGAAGATCATTCTCCACTACAAATAGGACCACCAAGGTAAAACATTTTGGGTAAGGTTTACTCATGTCCTTATAGTTGATCTTAACAGGTAGCAACCTTACATATTAAAATGCAAGGTTCTAAGTGTGTGTAAGTTTGATGTATACTTTCAGAGTAGTCAGAAATGTAATAGGAGAAGCCCAAAGCTGTCCAAATTGGGGACCCTCCTACAGGTTGTATCAATATGGTAGGAGCTACTCCAGGCTCTATCTCAAGCTGGGAACTATACTTCCAGCTCATCTTTGTCTTCCCGCATGGAGGTGAATGTGGTTTGGCCTCAAAGCTCTGTAGTAAGCACAGGTGCTGGAAGAATGTTACTGAGACAGCATTTGCTACCTGAACAGTCCTTTCTTACCTTGTGGAGTAAAAATTGTTGTTCAGAAGGTGGCATTGTGAAGGCTGGCTGTGAGTCGTAGTTACAATGTGGTGACTTAAGGTATTCTATAACGAATTTCCATTTTTTAAATGAAAAGGCAATTACAAAATAATTCAAAAAGGCAAAAAGCCTGTGAAGTACACAACAAAAGGGCCACATGCGGTAATAAAATTTAGCTTGACGTCTAGAGAGAACCATTTGAGTTTGTGTCACCTTGGCCACAAACAAGCTACCCAATGATATTTCACTTTCTGCAACTAGTAGGCTTATTGGTTTCAAATGATTGCATACTATAATTGAACATACTTCTTAAATATACCGACATTCCTTTAATCACTTTTCATTTAAAACAATTTCATTAGTACCGTGTTCTAGTAATGAAAGTTTCTGTGTGGTCTCTTACACCATGGGCTTCAGCGTTTAGGACCTAATTTCAAATCCACTGAAACTGCTGGAATGATTGCCACTAACTCTGCTGATTATGTCTCTAAACCCGAATGTCCCAGTTCTTATTCACTGAGTTTTACCATTGTTCGTTATTGTATTGAACAGTAAAGAGCACAGTACATTAAGGTATTACAGCAAAGACAGGAAGTAGATGCACAAAGTTTGTCTTTGTCACAAGGTGGTGTTTTCTGAATCGTTTCGAGGCTAGCTATTAATATTAAATTTAGAGTCAGTATTTTTTTGGCACTGTTCAGAAAAATATCTTTTCTGCAGTCGACAGTGTTTATTGGAATTTCACTGTAATTAAGAACTTGAGGATTTTGGCTACCAAGCTGTATTTTTACTCTGCTTGATTTTTAAGTGTCAGCAATCTTCCATAAAATATAATACTTCTTGATTAAATTATTTCAGTTATTCCAAGTTACTATTGTAGTAGACATAGTACTAAAAAGTGGTGTGACCCTTTTCCCAAATACATTTTGCCAAAGGCAATTTTGTTGTCTGTGTTTTTGTCAATTGCTAATATATGTGTCAAAAACAAAGTATCTGATATGTGTCAAAAACAAAGTATCTGATTCTGCCTAAAAAAAAGTGTTAAATTCTGATTGTTTCCCCGTGGGATATACAATTTTTTTTTTTCCTCTTTGGACCAATGAAAGCTGGGAATCTTGTGCAGGATTATCCCTTCTGGATAATTCAATTACTTTCAGGTTTTGTAAGCTGGTACTACACCCACTGGAAACCAGATTTCTAAAAAGACAGTATTTTTAATAATCTACCAAAGTAAATGGCTACATTTCAAAAGGAAATGTTTAGATTGTTATCTACTGCTAATGTTTTGAAGACCAGCTTACTGTCAGCATGGTTATAATATTGGGAAAATTCAGCCCAGTTACGTGTTCTGAATTTCTGAAACTACACTGGCGCCTACTGACATAATATCACCAATAGTACATGAAAACCTCCATGTACCAAGCACATAATAACCACTTCAACACCAGTGTTCTGCCTTCCACGGTCACTGAAGGACTTACTGGGGATAATACAGAAGTTTGTATGTTAGTAACCGCTGGGCTCAGGGTTGTTTTTTCCTACTTCTCTACCTTATGGGATGACTGGATTTAACTCAGATTTAGGCATTCTTATTTTTCATAGAATCATAGAATGGTTTGGGTTGGAAGGGACCGTAAAAGATCACCTAGTTCCAACCCCCCTGCCATGGATGGGGGCACCTTCCACTAGACCAGGTTGCTCAAAGCTCCATCCAACCTGGCTTTGAACACTGCCAGGGATGGGGCATCCACAACCTCTCTGGGCAACCTGTTCCAGTGCCTCACCACCCTCATAGTGAAGAGCTTCTGCCTTATATCTAGTCTACATCTACCCTCTTGCAGTTTAAAGCCATTACCCCTTGTCCTATCACTACATGCCCCTGTAAAAAGTCCCTCTCCAGCTTTCTTGTTTTCCTGATACTTCACTAAATCTGTTGCTCATCAGCCTCATCAAGGTTTTATTCTTCTTTTTGTTTGTATCCTAAGTTTTGTTGAGATAGGACTTTGAAGTTTTATGTCACATGGAATTTAAACACTATGGAAGTTCTCCCCGTAGCTCTGTAATTCTTTGCCTCAAGGTCAAGGTTTTGGGTGGTTTTATTTTTCTTGTTGTTTTCTAATGAGTGATCTTTTTTGGATGAGATTTGTATTAAGATAACCAATTAATTCAGGAAGAAAACTGAATTGTATCTAACCTTTCAGTATCATGCTTAAAACATTATGGGCTAATGTTCTTTTGTGTTGGTATTAGGAACAGCACCTAAATAAATGAATTGTAGGTCAATATTAGCACAGCAGGAATCAATACTTCATGAGCAGTGGGTCTCTAATGTGTGCACAGATCTCTGGAGGTATCTAAATGGAACTATCTCCTCAAGATGTTTCAGATCTGGAAACTTTTTTAAAAACAAAATGCAAGCTTTGCAAATTGAACTTTGCATGTAATTTGGAGCTTTTACTGAGACCACATTTTCTCAGCAGTCAGACCCCACATCCTCAGAAGCATGTTCTCAAGTACTGTCGGAGCATGTTCTAGTCCCAAAACTTAGCTGTAATCATTTAATACCCTGCAGGGTGTCTGCAAGCAGACAGGATGCAAAGAGGAGACAGAGCATCTCTTGTGGCTTCTTTGAAGGCTCTCTTTCAGAACACTGTAGTCAAAGCCATTAGTTTTCATTTCTGGTGCACCATTTGTTTTCACTAGTTAGGGTGGTAAATAGAGGGAGAAATTTGAAGAATGTTGATGCTGCAATTCTTTCTCTATACATGCAGATTCAGTCCACCTTTGCTTGTGAGCATTCCCCTGTTTTCATGGGAAAACTTTCTCACCACTTGGAAACCAATTCTTTCTGTCTCTATAGGATGATTGCTTCATTTAATACCAATTTAAATAGCTATGCCTTGTGGCCAACTGTAACAATGATAACATTCAGATTTGTTTTGATTCTTTATCTTACAGGTATGAAATAATCTAAGCTGCAGTTGGGAAATAAATCATTTGAATGTCAAAGATGCAGCTGATTTTATAGGAATATGTTTTTACTCCCAGATGCAACAAATGTAGTAGTCTTGTTTTCCCATTTCTAGCTGTGTTGAGCAGAGGTGTCTGCAGTGTTCTTGTTCCTGTTCACACACACCTGCCCATGTGCCTTTCTAAATTTTATCTTTCAAGCAAGAGATGGGCAGAAAGACAGTAGTTACCACTCACATGTTCTGTTTGGGCTGGCCCTTTTTTCAGTAACTGAGAGTGGTGGATGTAGTCTGGTGTTCTGTTACAGGTATATATTTGGCTCAAGAGCCCATTGTGTTTGGTACTCAAGACAGTATACACCCGCTGCTTGCCACGTTTGGTAAAACACAGTCTCTACTCTGAAGCATTATTTATGAAACTCTGACATTTTACTATTTTTGCCATTGCAAAAGACATTCTGTGCGGTGTCTCAAAATGAGTTGTTGAAAATAAAAATAGAAATAAAAATAGCTTTTTTTTTGTAAAGGGTCTTGCTTTTACACTCCCGTATATTGTCTTTTATGAACTGCATGAAGTGTAGTATAGCAAGCAAAGGAAAAAAAACATGCTTGATTTCTGTCCTTTAGATGTAAAATAATAAGAAAAAAAATCCCAAACTGCTGTAAAAATTGCAAAGAGAAGTGGCTATAAATGAGAAATATTAAGAAGGATCATACAAACCAAGCATATATTAGGGTACAAAGAGTTCCTTTGCAGATTTGCGGCCTACACTTGTTCTCCTTAAAATAAATGGATTTTCTGCCTTTTTCTCTATAGAAAGCATATAGTACTGCAGGATTGCATTGGCAATTTGACATTGCAAGTCAACCTGAAGTAAGATGTGACCGGTAATGGCATGAACCACTAGTCAAAATACTGTATATTTAGTTCTACTGTTTTACTGAAAACGTGCATGCCAGTCTGTGTATTACAAATTTAAGTAATATCTTACTCACTTTAGACCAAGAGGGACCCTCTCGGAGTAGTGAGGTGGGATTAGATGATTTCTTCCTATTTTGTTTATTCTGATTTCTGTGTTTGGTGACTTTTTTCTAAATTGAGTTGTCCCTTGCCCTGCTATAAAAGTACAGCCTGAGAAGTGTCTATAGTTACACCCCAAAGAGAGTACAATAGAATGGAGAAAATGAGATAACATCAGTCAGTATTGCTTGTTTGTTTGGAATAGAATTTAAACACCTTGCAGTTAAAAAATTATTTGGAGAAATTGGATTTCTCAGTTTTTCATTGAATTGCGTCATTCTTTGTCCCTCAAAAAGGGGTCTAGAACAAAACCCTGGCACTGTTGAGTTCATTAGAAGTTATACGGCGATCAGTAAGCAAACCCTAGAGAAGGCTGATGCAAGCATCACAGACTTGTTTCTTTCCAAAATGATGCAATTTATTTATATGGTCTGTCTACAGATTTATGGCAAAATGTAGAAACAAGCATTCTTTGCTGTTGTGTAAGTGACCAAAGCTTCCCTGTTGTGAAGATGGTGACTCATTTCTATTACTAGGACTCCCATGCAATAGGCGCTGCTCAATACAAAAAGAGAAGTCCCACACCAGGTGGCTTAGAGTGGATGATCCCCTGCTTTTGCAAGCGCTTGGTCCTGTTCAAGTTGTGGTTCTTGCAGTCATTAAGGCCTTTTCTTGACCAGTTTCAAGCTGTGCCCTATTATCTGTTTTCTATAGAAAGTAGAACTAAAGGTAACTATGTCAGAAGATGTACTATCAGTGATTATTACATTTATGTAAGGTAGCAAATGCTAAATCCCATTCTGGTTTCTGCTCTGTCTTTATGCAGCTGTAGCAATTTGGAGTGTTCCTGGAGGGAGACCTTGGGAGAGTGTCAAGAACAAGGGTAACACATAGAAAACAGCCCTGCGCCATTCTTGTTGAGTCCAGTGCAAGGGTCTGTTCCCTTTCCCATTTGAGAGGCAGCTATATTTGTTACAATGTGTTACCTAAACTTAATTAAACTTAACTGGAGTAAAACCTATCCTGAATTGTGCTGCCCCGTTTTCCCCAGTTGTCTAAGTACGTCTGGAGACTATTGCAGTCTTGAAGACATTTAATTACTCAATATGACAGGAAGGAGTCTAGCTTTGTCCTTTTGCTAGCTTTGTCCCTTTAAAAATGTCCATGTTAGCTACAGCATTAATTTTAAACTCCATGACTCTTACTGTATCTGTTAGCAGAGGGATGTATTTTTCTCCATTGATGTGTGCTGAAGGCATTAAGGGAATGGATACCAACTCCTTATCATGCCTAGATAAATCTTAGAGGGATGTGAATGTGAAAGTGTCTGTGAATAATAGTCTTCACCCCTGCTGATCTGTTGAAGCACTATATGCTTAACTCCTCGCTGCTCAGGGGAGATGCCTTTCACTTTAAATTTTTTTCCTATCACTTTCAGCTTTTAATCCGTGGCAAGCCTTTGCCCCTTGCCCTGTGGCTTCCCCCCCACCCAGTTTCATGTATCAGCCATTCCCCTTACATTAGCATTTTCAGAGCACTGCAGTGGATTAGAGACACTCACTTTTCATGAGCTCAGGCATTTGGACATGTAGTGTTAGATCTGTCCAAATGTGTGTCTTCAGTGAGGCTTTCTGTGCACGTGCTTTCCCCCGCCTCCCCTTTCGGAGGGGCGGCAACTAGACATGGTAAAAATGCCAGCACTTGCTTCTCTTGGTTCTTTGTACGTTTTCATTTCATTTTCAGAGACAGTGTTAGTGATCTAATTTTCAAGAGTAGTAGTTGCATTTAGCTACTTGCACTGTAGTTTAGGGAGAAGACAGAGCCTTTTAGTACAAAGTGATCTGTATGGTTTTTTAATAAGAGCATATAGAAAGACTTAATAGGTATGCATGCTGATATCTACAATGAACACTACTTTCCTGTATAAACACAAAAGTATAATCTATAAATCTGACATTCGGAAATGGTCTTACAGCAGTTTTGTTTCTTTTATGAAGTCCCTTTCCCAGAATGAATTGCCGTATATCCATTCACTTCATTGAATGTAACGCTGTCACATAGAGCCTGAGATCTGCGTTACCTGAAGGCCCATCTTAATTGGTTTTCCCTTCTTACCCTGTCTGTATTTTTCAAAACTGTGTTTGTAAAAAACAATTATCAATTAATTTTAATAAAATGTGTCTACATTTTCCCAAATAAGTCAGTATGTTCATGTAGCATAAACTGTGTTTTGGGGAAGATTATAAGATGAGAATATAACTTTGCATTTAAAAATACAGCTGGTTTTCTGTGACTTTTCACTAAGCAGAGCTAAAGAGATACTTAGAGATACTTAGTGACAGATACTTAGTGTTTCTCCATTGATTTTATTGTTGTAGCTAGCTTTCCCCAGTACTTCTACATGCTTAAATTAAATTAACCATCTTCCTTATCCTCCAAATGAAAACAGTAAAATGCCACATCCCACCAACTCTAACAATTTAATTTGAAATGAAATCAGATACTAGGTATTAAAAATCAGAGAGTGCTTTGTCTATCCTGACATAAAATTAGCGAAAAAATCTGTGAGAGTAGCCTGCTATTGTACTGATACTGTTTGATAACAGAATCAAGTTCTAGAAACAGGTTAGTTAAAGAGGTCTTAACATCCCTCCAGATTATCCTCCATTCTTGTAGACTGCTAATTCTCTTCCCACTGATTTAGAACAGGTTTCATTTTTCTTTTTTCCAGTTGCAAGCGATAAGACAAAGAGATTGTAATATCTCTCAAATCTTTTTTTTTTTTTTTTCTTGGCTTGAATAGATAGGAGAGTGTGTATGTGTGTACCTACAGCATTTATGCAGTTGAATAGAAAGTTACAGAGATGGAGTTTAAAACGGTGGAGAAAGTGTTACAGTCATACTCGAAGATAAATGAAGCCAGTCTTCTAAGACTCAAAATTGTAATCTATCAGACAAAAGGCGAAAAAATAATTTTGCAATATTTTTTTCCTTTTTAAAAAAAAAATCATTGTGTTTACAGACACAATGCTTTTATGGAATGTGTCTGGTATGTTACAATAAGTATGTTTACAAATAAGTCCACCTTACCCAGCAACAGGCTGTTTTGTGGAATTCCTTCTTTATTGAATAAAGCCTGAATGCTTTGGGGATCTTCTGAAGATGCTTGGATTGCCTTCAAGGAAAGGAAGAGGTGTACTAAGAGTTACAAGCTCAGACCATAGGCCAAGGTAATGCTAACCAGTAATTTCGGGGATGTAACAGTAAACATGTGGAATAAGCGAACTGTCAGTTTGCAGGTCGTCTCAGCATTCATAAGTGAGCACGTGAGGAAATCCACACTTTAGTCATGGCAATGTTAATGTATAAAACCTTAGCCAAAAATGGGGTTGTATTGCACATGGGGTGAGAGTATATTCCATGTTCCAGGGTGTCTGTTTCCCAAATACGTAGTTTCTAATACAGTGGTGAATTTATTGCATGAAGTGCATTCTGTCTTCTTTTCAGTACTCCTCTCCAGATCAACCTTAATAAGATTTCTATTGTAGTTCAAAAGAGGTAATTATTTTTGAATGCTTTTAAATGACTTTAAATATCTTCTAAGTGACCTTTCCAAAGGTCAGTGTTTTTAAAGACTAAAATAATCTTACCCCAAAATATCCCTTTATATACTTTGTTAAGCATATTATTATTATGTCAAATTTCATAGGAATTATCATAGTAAACATAAAATTAAGAAAAAACATTATGTAATAATACTCATAAAGTCTGACTGGTTTAGTTTTTTGTGAACTAAACACCATTCTCTAGCTTAAGCAGTATATAGCATAATGCTTATGCACTAGAAACAACCAAGTTTCGCAGAGACTTTTTTTTTTTTTTTTTAATTAAACTCTCAGGATTTCTCTTCCCCACCTAAATTAATGAAAAGCTGTTCTCTGTTCAGATAGTCTCCCTTACATATAATGAGGAGTCTCCCCTGTAGGAAGACCTTCATTTCCTCTTAGTGGTTTGTATGGAATTTCCTGTGTCCTATTCAGGACATTTGAACAGTCCCAATTCGGGAGTATTTATTCAGCAGCCTTTAGAATTGCCTGATGTGTTAGTTTGCTCCCTGCTCTTCCTGGCAGAGCTTTGGCCTTGGATATAACAAAGCCAGTGAAGAAAAAATTGATTAGAAATCTGCGGTAACAGATTTTAGTCAGAGCAATGGGGGCTGCAATTCACAGTCCTTCTAAACAGCTCTAAATGCAGCTTTTATTGACAGCAGTGATGTCCACCTGCCCCATCTGCCTTTTCCTACCACCTTCCTTGTACCTGTACTGGCACGTCAACTACCTGGCCTGATAGCAACTTGGACTGGTACACTGGACCACCTCAAAACTAGCTTGGCAACTAAAAACCAAAGTCTTCAACTGCTTCAGTTCATTGAACCTTGTCATCATGCTTCTGTATGATCACTGGTTTTGAAGTGAGGACGTATATGTGGAGTTCTAATGGTAGTCCGCAATTGGACTTGGAAGTAAACTGCAGCCTCTGTGCCCCATGAAATTCACTTACGAAAAGTAGTAATTTTTTTTTTTTTTTTTTAGATACAGACTTAGGATATTTGCTGGTCTTAGCCTGTGTGTATCACAAGACATTCTATTTAGTGCAGATGCCTTTAAATTAAGGCCAGTGACTTCAGTTAGACTAAAGAAGGTCATGCTGTTTCTAGAGCTCATAAAGGCCCTGCAATAGCAGGGAAGTGATGAGATAAGACAGGCCCACATAGTCCACGCTGTCTGCTAAGAAATGGGGAAATTAAAAAAAAAAAAAAAAAAATCTTAAATTCTTCACCAGTATGCCCTAGGGGGAAATATCTTTCTCATCTGAGATCTCATGGTCAGTCTGTCCTTGAGCATGGCAGCAAAATGCAGTAGGTAGAACGCTTTAAAAAAAGGTAGATTATTTATATGATCTCCAAGTATCTTTCTGCTCTTATGGGTGCTGTGACCTGCCTCTAATACAGGGAAATCTATCTATCCCCTCAAAACCAAACCCACCTCTCTCTGTTTTTTCTGGACATTTGTGCAGTGACGGGAAGAAGATCCCTTTAAGTCACCACTGAAGTCTGGAACTGTGATGTTTAATTGTAGGCACTGCTTTAGTTCCCAGCTGCAGTGTTACATGCATTTGCCAGGCTGTCCAAGGACTGTGGGGGGAGAGCTTGAGTAGGGCAAAGTCCAGAGGCTCACATATTCTGAAGTCACAAGCAATTACCTGTATGCATATCTGTCCAGTCTGCTGTCTTACAGAGTAAGAGTGACTTCGTATGTATCTAAATTGTCTTGGTGCAAAAGAAAATAACTACATGTTTTCCAGGTAGGAAGTTGAATCAGTGTCATGGGTGCATTTAAAAAGAGGGATAAATTAGGGCCTTTTCAAATGTAAAAGCAGCAATTTACTGGATTGCCATTCGTTAATGTCGTGGTTTAACCCCAGCCAGCAACTAAGCACCACGCAGCCGCTCACTCACTCCCCCCCACCCAGTGGGATGGG
>JANHGO010004273.1:0-25331 GCA_024606505.1 Aquila spilogaster | reverse complement strand
GTGCCCTTGAGATGTGTCAGTTCTCTGGAAATTTAATGCAGAATTTAGTGCTCTGAGACGGCTCGGCGCTGCGGGGATCGTTGCCGGGCCGCAGCTCGTGGGTATTCGGAGCTCTGTCCGTTCCCGGGGCGGCCGCTCGTCCCGGCTCTCCGCGGCTCGCTGCCGCTCGGCCCTTCCGCCGGCCCCGCGCCCCTCCCTGCCGGAGGAGGGACTCGGGTCGGAAGCGCGGCCCGGCGGCCGAGGGGCTGCGGGGGGTGCCTTCCTGGCCGTACGCTGCTCTATCGCAAAGCGTTTGTTTGCGGTGGATGAGGACGAGCGGATCTGGAAAATGTGCTGCAGGCGTTCAGCGGAGTGCAGCCCTCCCCCAGCAGTGGACGGAGGCCGGTTCACCCCGCTGTGACCCGGCGCACACGCAGGCAAACTAAGTCCCGTTAGTGTGACAAACGATTCCTCGGGGAGAGTGCAGTGGTAAGGGTTAGATGGCAAGGCAGGCTTTGGGGTGAGCAAGCGGTTTGAGGGAGCTTGGCTTCTGAAAATCAAGCAGCGCATCATCAGTTCCAGGTACCATCCAAAAAGCACTCGGGCCGAGATCAACACGTGGCAAAGCAGCACCCATTGCTTGCTAACTCCTTGGAGGCTGCTTAGATATTTTCCCTAGTGCTCTGGAAAGTTATGTAGAGATGTGGAGTAACCTTGGGTCTTAGTGGTATTTCTGCCTCTGAGGACAGGGCAGAGATCTGGATCAAGGTCCTTGTAGCTTTTTTTTTTTGGCTTTTTTTTTTCTATGCACAACCCAAAGCTAGGAAAATGTCAAACTCTGAAGCAGAGTGGTACTGCTGAGTTTCAGTCACTAAACAGGCCTGGTTGCACTGTTGATTACTTTGTCAGTAAAATAAAAAGGTTGCTTAGGGCACCGACAGGATATGTGGCTGAGAAAGCGCCTTGCGGAGGATTTGTTATTCTTTAATGCTGATCTGCAGCTAAGGACTTTGCATTCTGGCTTGTGAATATCACAGCGTGCTCCCGGAGCTCTCTTGCCAAACCACAGTTATTTGCAATATTTCATTACTCCAGCATTTTCGTGCTAGTGGGAGAGTTCACGGCTGTCTTTCAGTTCTGTGTGTCTGCTGACCTTTCACTTCAGCAGACCTTTTGGTGGCTTGGTAGCAGAGCTGCGAGTGTGGGTGTATACCCACAGTTGGGTCTGCGGGAAGGTTTAGGTAAAGCAAATCTGACTGTGCAGTGTTTCAGTCAATAGAAGCAATGTATTACCATTGTTTTCAATCTCCACAAGGGACCTGAGTATCTGGATGACAGTATAATCCATAGAAGACCCATCACAAACAGCTCAAATTTATGAGAATGGTCAGATTCTAGACAGGATATGGCTCTAAAAGTAGTGCAAACTGGACACCGGGAGATGGAGAGGGAAAGGGCACAGTCACAGTGAGCTGCCCCAGTCACAGCGAGCTGCTGACTAATGATATCAAATGAAGAATGACACTTCTAATGCTTAGGCTCTAGTACTTATGAACCTTAATATCTGGACTTTTTTAGATTTATTGCTGTTGTTAAATTGATTTCTCTTTCCATTGTGATAACTCAGCTGAAACCAGCAATTGCAGAGTACAGTTATGAGAAGGGTGTGTCTACTTGATGCCTTCAAAGTCTCAAATATGTATTTTTTTCCTTACATTTCTAAAGACTTATCTTCTCAAATCTTCAGAAAAAAAAAGCCAACATTTCTGTATTAATCCTTTCCTTGGGTGCATTGTAAACATGAGATGCGTGCTACGTACAGGTCTAAGTGATAAAATCATGGAACTGGTATCCATTAGCAATGGTTATATTGTCACCGCATCCCGAATACTACATTTGCTGCCATCCTTCCATCATGCCTCAAGAATTAACCTGAAGGGATTGCAGCTGGTGCGTATGACAACAAAAGCTAATGTATTGATTAACTCTTATTTGAGAGACTTCTAAATATTAACAATAAGCAAGCTGGTTCAGATCAGTGCTCCGCATAGCACAGTATTCTGTCTGTAATGACAGCTCCAAGTAGATGCCCACGGAAGAGTTCCAGTTATACATGGTGCTGCCTCCCCTGTTCAGCTTCATACTTTACCATTCTTTGGCCATTTTCAGCTGTGAGAATTTCATGGGACACTGAGGTTTTTTTCTAAGAAATACTCCACTCTTACAAGAGGTTTTTGAGTCTCTTGAACTCATATAAACTCTTACATAAATAATAACATCCTTTGAAATGAGTTCCTCAGATCTGTTTCCCGTGTATGAAGAGGGTCTGCTTGTTTGGACTCTGACTCTCACAAGCTCCGCTTTATGGCCATCTATGCCTGTTTGGCTCCCTCTCTCCATGCCACTCATGAGTTTGTCAGCCTCTATCCTATATCCGCACCCACCTTGAGTACATGAATGCAAGAACTAAATATACTCTCCACCCTCTCCTTTTTGCCAGTGGCAAGACCTTCCCTTTTATTTCACAACTTCCTTCTTACAACTTCCAGATTTTCCTTAAAACCTCCATCAAGACTATAGCAATCACTCTTTTATAAGGCATCATGTCTAAAAATGGAAGCCATATGCTAGCTCTACACATATTGGCTTATATTATAGATTTTCTGACATAATTTTGCTCTTTGTTGGTGTGTAAAATGAATTATTTCATAGTTTGGTTTCTATGTTCAGTTGTTTCCCAGATCTTTCTGGCCTATCTTGTTATATTTTTGTGTCTATCAAAGTTAGTGTTCCTTTTTGTTTTCTTCTTTTGAAAGCGATATAGGTTTTCACAGTGATTTGGATTACCTCTTTGCTTTAAGTCTGGTATCCTTCAGCTTTCTCCTAACCACATGTATTAGTTTAGTTCTTTTAGCTGTCTCTCCTGATTTCTTTTTAGCAAGCTTCGGGTCATTCCCTTACTGGAGTCTAGCACAGCTATAGAGGGTTCTTTGGTCTCTGTTGTTCCTTGTAGGAATGTTATTTTTTATGAACAGAGGAGTTCCCTCTGAAACTTTGAACCAGGTCTTGTGCATTGCTCTGCCTCAAGCCAAGGACTGCATTTCATCCTGAGGGCTCACTCTCTGAAAAATAATTCTCTTTGAATAATACCATCTAAGAATAACGACCTGTCAATATAATGTTGTCAATGGTACTGTCCTGGCAGATGGTCTTTCAGGTAGATACAATCCCATATTCTTCTCAGCTGAGCATTGAATTTCAGTCTGTGTAGATTATATGTGTCTCTGAGGTGGATGGTTTCCTACTTGTATGTCTTCTCTGCTGTCTAATTTTTGGGCTAAAGCATTCCATTTATGCTCACTCCTAGCTCCTTCAAACCTACTGTAATGGAGCTCAGCAAGGAGTGCACATCAAGAGAAACAACCAGAAGATGTGGTCTCTCATCATGCTATTTCTGCACAGCAGGGGAAAAAATGGTCTTCTGTTGAATGTTCAGATAGTCATTGATTTCAATACATGTTGTATTTAAACTGAGGTTGATTTTCATTCTTACTACTTGTTCCACAAGTGTGTATTTCACACCTTTATAGATTTCCCGAATACCAAATGAATACTACTAATCTCATGTTGCAATTTACTGTCATTTTTTTCTAATGTAACACTGAAACCTTGTATGCGAACATAAAGAAACACACTGTGCTTCTCTTTAGATGCTTGACTGAAGGTTAGTATTTTGTGGTCAAACTTTGAGAAAAATTGGGCTTTCTGAAATGTCTAGATTTCTTTGAACTAATGCCCTTAGGGCAAATCAGAAAGGCTAGCTGCCCTTTAAAGATGAATGGCGGAAGGGCTTTTAGTCAAATTAGTTGAAAGAGAATTCTGTCTTTGAAGATAAACTATTTTTTGAAGGGAAAACTTTGTTTTTAAAACAAGTTTTGTCTTTTAAATTTTCTAAAAAGGGCAAAATATTTTAGGGCAAAATAACCAACTGAATTCATGAGGATAGTATTACTGTATTTCTGAATTACCTTGTTTCTTAAGGAGGGAAATGGGGAGAGGAGTATGCAACTCTATAAACAAAGTTTTAGCACTAGGTTCTCCAAGCAAAAATTTTAATGTGGAACAGGCTCTTTATTTTATTTTCTTATTTTATTTTATTTTATTTTTCCCAGTAATGCATAGATAGTATTAAATAATTATATCAATGTTTAGGCATGTAAGTAAGTGTATATGGTATTTAAAAGTACCAGAAATTCCCACCCCAGACAGAGGACTCAAAAGCATTTTGAGTACTCTGCATCTTTTATATAGATATCTACAGATGGATTTAGTTACATAATACTAAATATCAAGACCAAACATTTGGGGGAAAAATCAGAATTAAAAATATGCAAAATGAATACACAGCAAGTAATAAAAGGTAATACTGTAAAATATTAAAACACTTAGATTTAACTGTGAGAATTTCAGGGCTGTTGTTTTTTTAACTACACATTTACTTTTAGTAATCTCTTCCTTTGTTATAATCAGCATTAGACTAAGTTACTTGGTGAGAAGTAATGTTACAATAGAAGATTGATAAAAAAGCATGAGAACCATTTGCAGTTAGTTCTCAGAAATGGTCTAGAAAAGACATTTTTCCTTTCTTTCGCTGTTTCCAGATTTTGCATAAGCATCGCCAGTTTGCTCAGAGCGAAGACTGTCCTGCTTAAGGCATGAAGGATATTCAGATCTTCAGGATGCAATAACGCTGTAGACAGCAAAACACACTTTCACTTCCTGCAGTTTTGTTTCAGTTAGCTGCTTCCTCTCTGGGTGCTGGGACACAGTGTAGGAGCCTAGCATGTGCTTTGAGTCATCCATCCACCAAATCATACTTGATTATACAGGAGTTCAGAGAGGATTTACTCAAAGCTGGGTGTCAAAATGCGTGTGATCAGTTTCTATACCAGCCCTCCTGGAGAAACCTGGTCTTTCATCACTTCCATTACACTGCTTTGGACAGCTTTTCAATGTCGCTTGTATCTAGAGCTGGTTCAATAATAAAGAAGCACGTCAGAGGGGAAATCTCAGTGCTGCAGGACCATATCTGCTATATTTTAGCAACAGGTGGAAAGCTGTTCTGAAGATCCTGCATAATAAATACTTTCTAAACAAAGAAACATCAGATTTAATTATACTGGAGAGTTGTTAAAATGTTACAAATATGGAAAATCTTCCTAGTGCCTGTTTCTGACACACTGAGAAAGTCTACTTATTCTCTATGTATTTCACTTCCTGGAGAAGTAGTCAAGTTCCATGAAGTTCACTACCATGAGCTTTTAAAAATGAATAATGTCCTGCAGTTATTTGCAAGTATGGCATCGCTCCAAAACACAATGTACTCATTTGGAGTTTTCAAATATTGACAGTCAAGGTGCGATGTTTAAGAGTCTCAGGTCTTGTTTCGTGTTTAGTTTGCCTTCAGTGAAGAAATATTTTTATATTTTACGACCATTTGAAAGGGTGCTTTAGCTTTATCTGGAGAAATTAGTTCAAGGAGGGGAAGGTTTCTTACACTAAAAATGATTGTTTGAAGCTGCTACATCACTTTTCCTTGATTCTACGAAGTGCTGTTACCTACTGGATTCAATAAATCAAGCAGAAAGAAAAGTGTAGTTTTTTCCTTTAAATCCAGATAATGATGTGGAAGTGAGTAAGAATAACACCAATACTATGTTAGAAAAAAAAAAAAAAGGAAAAAGGATTTGATTACATCATGTTTGAAACTACATTTTAGACATAGTATTAACATGTTAAACATTTACACAGGGTGGAAATAGAAACAAAATAGAAACTAATCAAATGAGTTTAATCTTTCAGTGTGATCTGTCATGGTAGCTGAAGAGTTGCGCATAAACAAACACTTGAAAATCTTACATGTAAAATATGTATATTTATAGTCTAGTACTGCTACAATAAGCAATTAGGCTTATTAATCAGAAATATCTGAGCTGTCACAACAATAACACATTCTGTCCAATAAGTTTGTTCAGTTTAACTGGTTATATTTTAAAGAAGCAGACGTTTTCACTTTTGCAATTTTCTCACCGTGGATTCCATAAACACACTATAAAAAATTAAAGAAAATGCTTGGGTAATTTTTAATGTTAGTCTTCTAACATCTCCTCTGAGCGGTCTGCTCGTTGTTGTACCAACAGCTATCCAACACTGGTACCTTGAAAAGTTAAGATAATTCAGTACAGGAACACCATAGGAGATTATATATAGAATCGTACTGGTGGTTTTGTTAGTGGCAGTGAGTTGTAGGGACAAGAGCGGGGGGAGCTGCGTTGTTCCCCATTCAGCCTTTGGACCTCCCCCTTTTTTGTGAGGGTTTTCCATTACTTACCCCCCAAAACTTGTCAGGCAGCTCCAAGAATGAGGGTGCCTGCTAGCGACAAATGCTCATTGATTCCCCAACATGCCTGGGGAAGGGCAGCGCTCATCTCTTGCCCTACAAACTGTGCCAGTTGCAGCAGTGGCACTACAGGCTGGGCCTGCCGGACTGGACATCAGCTGTTCTGTAACCCACTCCAGCAGCTGTGAATTTGATGCACAAGGGGTCAGCAGAGAGACTTGCGATTCCTTTGCGAAGGGGAAATGGTTTCTGTCAGCAGACTCAAAGGGAATGGCAGCAGAGGAAGGGTGGCAGCAGCCAGACTCTCCGTGTCCTCCTGCTCTCTCTCTGTGTCACACTGTTCCTCTTCTCTGCCAGCACTGGGAGCACGGAGATCAGATACCCCAGATGCAGTTGGTTAGGAGCAGCCCCACACAGGGCCCTGCCCGGGGCTGCGCACCCAGGGGGCGGCACACCATCCTTGTGGCCATCGCCAGCTCTCCCCCTCCCCAGCACTGCCCGGGACAGCCCTCCCTGCTTCCTCAGCGACAGAAAATGAACTGGGTAGGCGGCAGCCGGTGAGTGAAACTCTTCAGGGCCACCAGAAATGGCTCCATGCCAAGCAGCAGAGCTCTGTGTTTCAGGCCTGCTGCCCCCTCAGAGACCTGCAGGGCCGTGGCGTGGCCTGCTGTCCCCTCAGAGACCTGCAGGGCCATGGTGTGTGACAGCCCCAGTGTCCCCTCATATTGGGCATATTTAATACTCACTGAAATATTAAAATAATCACCTATAGGCTGATAACTTCAAAAAAAAAAAACAGTACAATATTCAGTTTCTTTGGGTCCTGTACCTGTTGCCTATCAGAATATTAAACCCCACCATTTCTGTCAGCATTTGTTTAGCAGCTTTGCTAAACACGGTTTTGTATTTATCCTGACACTGTATGCAGAATCCAACTAAAATAAAGCCTTACATATCTGTAAGTCTCTCCAGACAAATGGAGTTTCTGAAAGCTGCTGCGGAGGGCTGACCTGGGCTGGTTGTCAGGTGCCTATCCATGTCACTCTCCCATGAGGAGAAAACATGATAGAAAAACCTTGTGGGTTGGGATAACAGCATTTTAAAGAAAGAAAAGGATAATCTGCATGAGGAAGGAAAGGGAAAGAAAAAACTATTCTCTACTTCCCATCTATGGACAGTGTCTAGCCACTTGCTAGGAAGTAGGGCCTCATCACAAGCAGCAGTTGCTTTGGAAGACGTATGCCTTTGTACAAGCGTACACACTCCCCTACACTCCCACACCCTTTCTCCTACATCTTATTGACACCATACAGTATACAGTAACCAAAGGGTTATTCCAGCTCTGGTGGCTGTGTCTCCTCCCCACCTCTCGCCCACCTGCAGCCTATGGCTTTGGGTTGGAGCCTGCCCTGATGCAGTGCCAGCCCTGCTCAGTGGTAGCCAAAACATCTGTGTGGTGTCATGGCTGCTCTGGTGACACGTGTGGAGCACAGAACTACATGAGCTGCTGCTGGGAGAGTCAGATCCACCCCAGCCAGAGCCCGCACTAAAGCTACCTGTGTGAAGCAGGGGAAGGGACAGCTTCAGTTTGAAAGAACTTTGTCCTAAATTCCTGCCTGTAGAACTGTTCCATCCGAAAGAAAAAAGCAGTATGTTGGAGTATTGTTCTCACTCAGCAAATGGCAAATCACCATGCTGCTTTCTGCTGTCCGTAACTATCTGCCAGGATTCACGTGGTTGCATTTTAGAGGTCAGAAAAATTATCCCTTATTGGCTCTACTACAAACTGCAAGTGTTAATTTTATATTTTACATATTTATATGCATTTTATTATATATATATAATTTATATATATAATTTTATATATATTTATATGCATATGTTCAGAAAGAGTACAGGTCCCTTCCAACTCAAGATATTCCATTCTGTGAGTGCTATGAAGTTGGACATGGTATGAAAAAAAAAAAAAAAAGAAAAAAAAATGTAATTCCAAGGATCTGTTCCATATTTCTAGCTCTTAAATGAATGTGCAACTCTTACTCGACCCAAACATTGCACATATATTCAATGTGTTCACTATAGTGATCCAGAACTCCAATTTTAAGCACGGTGTCCTGCAACCAACTGATTTAAAACTGTTTAACAAGTAATGTATGTCATTTAAGGTATAGCTGTTTCCTATATAGCACAAACAACAGCAGCTCACTAAAATTTGTACTGACAATCTCTTTAATCTCTTATTATTTTTTTTCCTAATGTTCACGGTATGCCATAAAGTCCTGAGAGGCAGAAAGTTGTGCTGTGTTCTTTTCTTTCTTTGTTAATGTGGTTTTGTAACCCTGTTGCAGCATGACATAGAAAATTTGAGTAAATATTGACAAAGACTTCTTATGATGTTTTTAGAAGTTAAGAATTGATGAATTGTTTCATTACAAGTTAAATACCTAAAAGCTTTTCCTTCTGAATGTTCAATATATTTTATATCCCTGGGATAGAGTGGGATCATAGCCTTACTTAAGTAAACCAGGACCAGCCAAAGTAACTTCAGCAGATTTATGTTGACTTTACTACCTCAAGGCTTGACCCATTATAGCTGAACAGAAAAATTTGCTTCCAAAATTCTCAATAACATTTACGTAAAGCTCAGGCCACAACTCAAGATTACACCTTTATAATTAAAACAGTAATTATTTGCATCTTTCAGGAGCAGAGTCATACTAAAACAGGAAAGGAGAAAGCAAAAGGTAAAGGGCTCTAGCCACCATGGATTTTATGTTATACAAATGATTTTGTTGATTCACTGTGGAAAATCTTTCAAAGCAATTGGAATGAGGCGCAAAACTGTAGCATAACAGTCATGATGTGTTTGCCTGACTGTACTTAACTTTTAGAACAGAAGTCTTTTTCTAGGTTTACTACACTGAATTCCAGCAGCAAGAGGAGAGAGGAGGAGAAGGCATGAATGAACACGTGAATGCACTCAATTTAAGTTTTACTGTATTACTTCTGCTACTACATTTTGCTTGCATTTGCTGACACACAGGATTGCTTGAAGCTTCACAGTGACAGCCTCATGGTCAGCTAACTTAACACCCTTACTTAAACATAGCTCTTTTCTTCTGGGCTACATAAAGGTATATTAGGTTCATTTAAGTACTTTATTCTGGCACTCACAAAAGTAGGCCAGCTTACTTGTATTTTGATTCTGAAAGTGAAGAAATAGTATCAAATTTATTTATTTATCCCTGGCATAGCAGAAGACATTTCAAACAGAGAAGGGGAACAAAACAGTTAAAAGAAAACAGGTATAACTATAGTGGGAAAAGTCAGTTTTTTCCTTGTCAGCTAGGAGAAAAAGAAAACATTACAGGGAATCCTCACTATCAAATCTAGTAACATCTAATGCCTGGGGCAGATAGATTGGCGTGTATGGGAAGAGGAAAGAAAGACTGACAGGATGGAGTCAATCTCTGAAATGAAAACTCGTTAACTAAGAGACTGTGGGAGCAACCAGCAGCTCATTGCCCCCATCACTTTTCCAGTCTCTTGGAGCACTGTGACTACTCAAAACACCTGTTTTCTTGGGGATTCATTGGTCTAAGCAACATCATTTACAACTATGTAGTTTGCTTCAGTGAAGGAGAGAAAACAGGAAAGGATCCAAATAACTTAGTACTAAATTACTAAACGCAATGCTGTTTTGTACTAAATTAGTAAGCTTGTAATTAGTATTACACAATTAATAGTCAGTGATTTAGAGGTGATAGGAAGAAAATAACTGGGACATGGAAGGAACATGGATAAATTTTAGGGATGTGGACTCCAAAGCAATATGAATTTTAAAGTGTTCCTTTCTACACAGGTTGCAAATTTCTAGATGCTAACACCATAGAAAGTTATTCAGGATGACAGAAGAAGTTCAGAAGAAAAGCTTGTCATTTTTTGTGTTAGGGCCTTCAGTTTTCAGTATCCTTCTTCTGGTTAAAGTAAAGACATGCTGCTAATTTATTCTTTTGTTAGGCTTGCTACTAATGATTTTTGAGGTGATTATTAATACTCCTACAAAATGGAGATTTTGTTTCCTAAATGGCTACTAATAGTATTCTAAGGTTATGCAGAATTATCTTTAGAATGATACTCATATTTCTTTTTGTTCCTTGCAACATACGGCATTTCCACAGTCCCAGTCATAGTGGTTTCTCTTCTTTCCCACCCTCTTGCCCTCTTGCCACTTGTCGCTCTTTTTTTTTTTTTTTTTGGTCACAAGACTCTATTTATTGTGTCAAGGAAGAGAACTTTGAAGAACAATACACTCTTTGTGTCAATTTAGATGGCCATGACTATAAAGTCTTGCTGATTGATTTGCCTACCAGTTTATAAGCTGCCTAAAAATCACAGGTTTAAATTTTTTTTAAGACTTTTTTCTTTGCAGGATTTTGATATGTCTTTTACTTTGAAAAATGCTTTTAATGATCTTATACAGAAGTTGAGATGCAAGTATATAAGGACTAAGTTTTAGGCATCAAGAGAACAATGATCTGTTTTGAATATCACAGAATCAAAGAATCATAGAATGGTTTGGGTTGGAATATGCCTTAAAGCCCATCCAGTTCAAACCCCCTGTTGTGGACAGGGTTGTCACTCACCAGATTAAGGCCCCATCGAGGCCCAGGGCCCCATACAGCCTGGCCTTGAACACCTCCAGGGACGGGGCATCCACAGCTTCTCTGGGCAGCCCGTATGAGTGCCTCACCTCTCCAATAGGAAAAAAATTCCTTGCAATATATAATCTAAATCTCCCTATTTTAGTTTAAAACCATTCCCCCTTGTCTATCATTATCAGATCCTGTAAAAAGTCAGTCTCCCTCCTGTTCATAAGCTCCCTTTAAATTCTGAAAGGCTGCAATGAGGTCTCCCTAAATGTGACCAAATTATATTAGAATTATTTTTCAAAATAATAAAAATAAATCAAGTGATAATAGACTGAATGTGTGAATTTGGAAAAATGTAAACGTTTTTATTTATAGGAATTGCATCAAAATATTTATATATTCTGCTGAAGTGGTACGAAGCTTCTGTCAACTTATTTGTCTAATCTTTCTTAAAAAAAATAGGAATACTTTGAAAAGAAAAAACTTAAATCAAAGATGAAGCTTCTGGAAGCATCATCTCCTAAAAGCTCAGCAGTCAGCTTAGATCTCCTCAACCTATATGTTGTTAACCAGATATCGACCAAAAAAGACAGCACGGGTGAGTTTATGAATCTCATCGTTAATAGAATCAGCTGTCTTTTATTATTATTGCTACTATTTCAGTTCTTCTTTTTCCATTGTGTTATAACTTAATGCTTAAATAGTTGTTTATTAAGATAAAAAAATAGCAAATAAATATGAAAATAATGACTGAATAAAAAGTCAGGACATAAGAGAAATCAAACAACGTATTCAGCTTTGTATCCTTGCACGCTTATGAACTTCCCTCATTCCATTTATTAATCTTACCCTATGTCCACTTCTTTTTCCCTTTGCCATTAAATTGGACCATTTGTGTTCCACTTATAGTAATTTCTTCTTCTTTCTTTTTTGTATTTGGAAGAGTCTGTCTGTTTTACCCAAAGTATCTTCGTTAAAATCTGTCATTAAACTCCCCCCAAAATCTCTACGACTTGAGTTCTAACTCTTATCTTCTGTGACATATTCATAAACAGGACTGGGGAGCACTTGCTGTCCTATGCTCAGAAAGGCTAGAAGGTGGCTGACTAGGCAGCAGAGCCTGTCCATAGACAGCAGCTGCCCCACAGTTTTACACTATGGTGCCAATTAGAATAGAGCTCTTACATTACTGGTAATAAAACAAAATAGAAGTTTTAAATGGATAAATGGATTGAAAAAACCTGAAATGATGTCTTCAGTACTATAATGAAAAATTAGGGAGCTCAAAGCTTTCTTTCTCTAAGTTCATTGCTGACCTTCCAAATGCTTTCATCACAGGCAACCTGAAAAAACCAGTCCACGTTGATATAACTGAAGATGTAAAAGCACCTTTTAGAAGGAGCAACCTGGAGCTTCCCAGGTCACCATTACGAAACCAATTTACAGCACACTTAGATCACATCAAGAACAGGTACTTGTTTAAAACAGGCAGTAGTTAAGCTTTATTAAAGTTCTGTAAAAGGTGTTTCACAATGTATTTTCATTTGATTTCTAAAAATGCTAAAAGGAGTTACCATTGCAGTACAGATCTACTTTGTGTGTATTTATTAGCATGGATGGAAGCGTGTCACTTTGGTGGCAACAGGATAACTGGGAGAAGGGGTCTAGGCCTATAAAGTAGCACAGGAGCATGGAAAGACTAACCTGAAACTGGTCGATCTCTTGATCTTTTGATCAATGGATCCCTTTTACCTCTATGCTCATGAGTGTCTTGCCTTGAAAAAACTGAGGAATATTTATCTGGGGTATTAAGTATGCATAAATATACATTAGTAAGACAGAATTTTCACAACCACTTCTGACATTCCAAGGATACTGTTATCATCAGAATAAAGAAACGTACTCTAAACTCAAAACTGCACACAAAGCTCAGAGCTTTAAATATGTAAATGTATTACTTTACTCATGTCATGCTGTTCATACGCTAAGTTCATCTCACAGAGCAGACTATTCAAACAGCATTTTCCACTTACACTGTTTTGTCATCCAATTTCAGGCATGCTTAAGTGACTGATTTGCAGGCTGGCTCTCAAAATTGCATACAAATCAAGGATTTTTTAAACATCTGGAAAAATGTTAAATTATTTTGAAATTAATGCTCTAGTTAGGAAGTTTTTAATCTTACAGATCTTACATTTCAGAGGCTGTTTTTATTCATTTTACAAGGTTACAAGAGCAAGTACTGGACAGCAGAAGGCGGCATCTCTTAGAAAAAGAAAAATACCAGCATAAAGTAAGTTCATTGTTCTCAGTGATGTCAAGTTAAAAATATGGAGCAATGACTGTTTTTTTAAGTGATTTTTCATAATGATCAGATTTCATGAGTACTA
Organism: Aquila spilogaster; assembly: GCA_024606505.1. NCBI lineage: Eukaryota > Metazoa > Chordata > Aves > Accipitriformes > Accipitridae > Aquila > Aquila spilogaster. The sequence continues at coordinate 11,910 of JANHGO010004273.1, read as the reverse complement.
AAACATGTGAAGGCTTCTTCTTTAAAACTACATTGATCTGTTAATTGAAGTCACGTTCTATACTTATTTTCTGCTATTTCTTAGGAATATTATGAAAAGCTCAACTTGTTTTGGGCATTTTCTAAAACATTTAGGAACATCTGTGCTCTAAACTAGTCACAAAGGACAGATTATGAGAAAGAGACTGAGGCCAACAGTAGGTAAACTAAGAACAATATGTGTCATAAATGATGAGATGTGAGAAGCATAGACAGAAGAGAGTCCTTAAGAGAAATTTAAGTACAAGTTGCAGTGGCTACATTTGGGAACTTCATACATTATTGAGGTTATAATGCATTTTCTAGATCAAATTTAGGATTATTCTTTTATGACACATTCCACTGTTAAGCAAAAAAAAAAAAAAAAAAAAAAAGCAAAAATTTATAATATTTTTATTTTAGGTTACTCAGACGCTCCACTGACTTCTGCTGCTCATATCAGATAGGACTCTGAGGAAAAAAATGCTTCAAAAGCTGTATATTGCTTTGTATGTTCTTGCCAAACCATATTTTGTTAGAGTGAGCAAGACTTGTTTTCTAGTTAGAAGTTCCTTCTGAGTGAAGAAGAATTGCTTAGTAGTGGTGAAAAGTTTATCTGTCTAATCTGTTTCAGCCAAGATCACTATGAGCTGCCACTGTTGTTTTGGGTATCACATTAAATTCCCTTCTGACTATTTCCTCTGTTGCTTGAAGATACAGAAGGTATATTTCAGATTTAGCATGGCCAGAAATAGTGGATCGAAATGATAGCTCAGTTTCTCTCAGGACTCTATTTGCATGACCAGGTTTACATCATTTCATCATAACACATGATACTGCAGTGCATGCATAAAACTAATTTAATGTATGAATGAAAAAATAAAGCCTAAGTGTTGCATATTGCAAAGAACTATTTTTTAAAGTCATTGAGTTAAATTTCAATTTCATATTCAAGTTTTAAGTTTCTCCTGTGTTCTGATATGCTTGAGAGATCATTGTTGGTTTCACTGCATACTGGAATTCTCTTCATGCTAGAGTAAAATACTTTTAAACTCATTACAAAAGAATCAATTCAACAAATCATTTACCTACACCTCTGAAGCTAAGAATGTATTTATACCTATCTTTCCGCAGGATAACATTTGTATGCATACTTCAACTTCAGTAGGTACTTATGTGTTACCCCAAAATAAACTCTCATTACCTTGTTTTTAATTAAAAAATCACATCAGAATACATGAACATTTTTTCTTGAATGTGGTATATCTGAAAAGAGATGTAAACAATTTTGAGAGGTTGGGTCCTTTTCAACTATGCTTAGATGAGAACAGTGTTAGATAAATTAAATCTCTTTGCTGTCTCTTATCTAGTTAACACAAGTAACAGAACTAACTTACTCTGAACGTATGGAACATGAAGACAACACAGCAACAACTCCTAGCACCTGTCCATTGTCACCTTCTATTTTCTGGTCCTCTAACTGCGCACAGTTTTCAGAAGAAAATTTCAACACAAAACTAATGGGCAACCCTTGGGAACAGACTTATGAAGATAAGCAAGAGAAACAGGTTTGATTAATATTTTGTTATTTTCTTATATTTGGGGTGTAGAATTAGGGTAATGGTGAAGATAATTGTTAACAAGCAAAATTTCTTCTAGGCTGGTGGCAATGAATATTCCATGAATACATCTGTCTTTATTTTACTAGTGTGAAATAGACTTAATTTGAGCCTTTGCTCACTGAGCTTTCAGTATTGCTGATATCTGCAGCAAGACTACAGTGATGAGGAGAGCTTCTCAGTGACAAGAAATATATAGATGTTATGTATATGCAAAAACCAGGAAAGTACTAGATTATCAGCCTCACCTCTCTCCCTGAAAAGATTATAGAACCAGACTCCTGGACGCTGTTTAAAGGTCTGTGAAGAAAAAGAAGGTGTTTGAGAACAGCCAGCACAGGTTTACTGTGGCCGTTCTATGCTATGCCTGACAAGTCTGATTGACTTCTGTGATTAAACTGTCAGACGGGTCATTACGCTAGCAGGGCTGCTACTCAAAGGGATCTTGTGTATCTGAAGGCCAACAGGAACCTCATAAAGTTCAACAAGGAGAAACACATCTTGCACCTCAGAAGAAATAACCTCACGTATTTGTGCAGGTGGGGATTTGACTGAGTAGGCAGCAGCTTTGCAAGGAAGGACCTGAGGCTGCCAGAGGATAACAAGTCATACATGAGTCAGCAGTGCACCCATGTAGAAGTAAAGGCCAACTAAATACAGGGCTGTATTAGAAAGAGCTTATCCAACACTCCAAGGAGAGTGATTATTCCCCTCTGAAAAAAAAATGTGTTAGAACACATCGGAAATACTGTGCCCACTTTGAGGCCCTCCCCAGTCCAAGAGGGATATCAACAAACTGAAGGGAGACTAATGGAGGGCCACAAAAATGTCAAGGGGATTGGAGCTCCTGATGAACGTGGAGAGACTGAATGAAGAGGGTTTGCATAGCATGGGAAAGAGAAGGCTTTAAGGGAATGAGGAGGGGAACTAACCTTTGTCTTCCAGAACCTAAACAGTTAAAGACGGGACAGAGCCAGAGATGCCCAGTGTAATTGTCATTAGTCACAAGCTTAAACACTGGAAATTATGCTTGTGTAGAAAAAGTTGTCACAAAAGTAGCTAAGCACCAAAATAGGAAATCTCAGTCCTGAACAAACCTGAGCAATCTGGACTAGCCTTGAAGCCGGCTTTGCTCTGAGCAGGAAGTTAGGTTAGGTACCTGTCAGAGCCCTTTCATACAACAGCATTCTACAGTTTCCTCTTCCTCGGCAGCACATCAGCTTGCTACAGTCTATCCAGCTTGCTGAAGTTATGAGGGGTGTGGGATACTTAAAAAGATGTTTTGCATACTAGCAGTGACACAGTAGTATAAAAAGGTATGAATTGTGCAGAACTCACTTGGGGGAATGTCTTCGCCTTTACAGGAAAAATAAAATTAAGTAAAAATAAGTAAAAAAACTCCTAAGATTGAAAATATGCATATTGTTTGCAAACCCAATTTTGAATTTTAAAACACCACAACTGTAGGTTCAGTGGTTTTTAACTTCAACTATTTTCTCAGCCAGGAACTATTTCTGACCAAGACCTTTGGATTTCAAATCACTCAAACCAGTGTATTTTCTGGAAGTTTGATACAGAGCCTCAGGAGCTGCTTAAGCCATTGCACAGGTAGGCAGTGATTTTACATTAGAGAAATAGTCACCATTAAGTAAGAGAAATACTAAGATCATCTGAAATTTATTTCCACATGATTTTTCACTGATTTTTAGTGCTTTTAAATAGAAATTGAAATTAAATAGGAAGACTGAACAAACAAACCTATTGAAATTTGCTGAAAGTCAGTAAAATGTGATTTTGTTAGGCTTTTGGAACCATGGTCTATTTTTGTGATGTTGTAAACAGAATGATATTTTGCAGTTTATCCAGAAGCATGGGGATTGACCAAGAGAAGGGGAGCTGCTGGCACTCTCTTTAGTTCTGTTCACTGTAACAAGTGATGACTCTGATGATGCAGCACTTGAGCAACTTCACTTACATTATTTACATTGAGGATTCCAGGAAAAAAGTATTTACTCTCCTATTTCATATGTGGTTCTGCTGTAGCTTTTTTCTTTTAATTATCATTATTTTATAATTGATTAAAAAATACTTTTATGAGAACATAAAGGTATGGACAGAACATAAGAGAATGGACAGAAGCCTTGAATTGATTTCTCTTTGCATGTGCTGATTAAGAGTCTTTTTAATCACAGAGGGTTTAAGGCCAGACAAATTTGCACTGAATACTTTGTTTCTAGTTCTTACCTTCTATCTAGGGGTCTTACAGGGCTAATTTTCCTTTTTTCTTTTTATTTTGTAAGTCTGCTCAAAGTTGCATCAATCTCTAGATGTAGATGGGTAGAGTCATAAAAAGGTTATTTATTCCTTGGCAGTTCCTGAAGTGCCCACAGCTTGTTTGTCTGGGGAGCCAAGGCACTGATTAGCTCACTGATCACGTGATAGACGATGGACATATAAGCTTCCACTCTTAGCCACCTGAACATTCTCTCTTCTCGTGGATTTTCTGGTTTCTCCAGCAAAGCCTAAAATCAGGATAATGTTCACCTTGCTATACATCTTGGTAACTTCCTGACAAATATCTTGATGTTAAAGCCCTATGTAATCTTACCTTGCCTGAATCTCCCTTTTAATTCCTCCCTAGACTCTCAGGCCTGCACTCTGCTTATGGCACCTCCCACAGTCCTCTGCCCATTCATGATGCGCTTGACAACGTTCCATCTCCTTTTCCAACAATTCTTCAGATCCATTTTTGTGTTTTGTCCTTGTTCTGTTTTCATCCATTACACTTATAAATTCTTTTATCTCAATAACCATCAGTTCTCCTAGAAAGGGAATTTCTTTCATTGTATATAAAAGTATAAACTTATACAATCATTTAATGGAATTGTAGCATATTGATGATGTAATAACTTCACACAGATCTGAGACCTGCGACCCTTCATAGTCATTAAAAATTATCTAAAAATGTAGGTATCTTATATTTTTCACTCTGCACCATACTTGTCCAGTTCCTCACCTACTATTACCTTTTACATAGCATTACAAAACATTCAGTTTCAAGGAAGAAGGAGCCTCTGAATTGCACCACAAAATGTTTTTACCTTCCTCACTTGAATGTATCCAAGTTTCTCCAGTGTGATTAGTCTTTTAAAACTGAGTCATGGGTTTCACGTAAGTAGAGGGCACAACTTTCTCCTTTAAGTTCTCTAGGATCTTTTTCCAATTCCAAGTGTTTTCTGGTCAAGACATTACAGAATTTTTCTTCAGCAGGTTTTTACTTTACTACATTTCCATTTCCAAGTTCTACTGATAGCACTGCTCTTTTAATTTATTCATTTATTTTAAAATAAAAGGCATGTTTTGAATGGCCATTCAATTCTCTGAGTCTCAGAAAACTCTTAAGTCTCTGCTCAGATCTTCTGAAAGGTCAGTCAAGAGATCAAGCCTAGAAAGAAGTGGTGAAAGTTAGATTAAGATCCAAGTAAGCGAATGCATGATATAGTGTTCATGTTAATGATAAGCGTGATAGCATCTTCAAAAGCACTATTACCAGAAGAGAGGGAGGAAAGTATGGGCAAAATACGATGTCTAACTGGTCTTCTAACTCTAGATGAGAAAAAATTCTGTTTAAATAGGGTTACTGAGCAATACTACAAGAAGTCACCTTGCTAAAGAGACCAGGAATTAAACAATGCACAGATCTTACTGTGGGTTTTCAGTACAAGAGGGAACTGTTTGATACCATTTTACAAATTAAAGAAGCTGTCACCCTCTTTTTTTTTTTTACTTTTAATCCAAAGTGGACTTCTTTGGTCGTTTGAGTGGAGCAGCAGTGACATACTGTGGTTGGTTTTATACATCACAGTTCCCTACTTGAGATGATATGCTGCGCATCTCAGTATGCTTGGAGATGTCATGAAAGAGCCCTGCTTCAATCAGCCTTACTATAAGTGTAAATGAAATACAGGACACTCTTTCTGTGGAAATAACACACATTCAGAACAGAAGCAAGTGTGCTGAGCAGTGAAGTCTTGTAAATTTTGTATCGGTTTGATAATCTGTAGAGTCAGCAGTTAGTATTTTGCTTATTTGTGTACAGAGCAAGTTATATATTTTTTCTCCCCTTCCTCCAAAGGCTAGATTATATGAATTCTGCCAGGAAAAATCCAGTGATAACGGCCAGTAAAGAATCAGAAAACACTGAGGGAATAAAAGAACCATTATTTGGTGTTGTGAAAGAAACGGCAGACCTGAGAGCTCCCCAAGATGAAAGTGATTATCCCTTTCTGTCACTGTTTGGAGATGAGAACCAATCAATCTATAATAAACCTTCCACAAAGCATTTTAATCCTTTTGTTAACCAAAACGCTGCTCCTGTTTTTCTCATTGATCCCGATGATAGAAACCAAATGACCAACAGAAACTATACACATAATACTGGAGAGGCTCATCCTGCAGTTAATGCAAGAAAAAGTTCTGTAGACAGACACCTTAAAGGCATTTTCACAGCTCCAGAACAGGTTTTATGTAAAAGCAACAATGCACCATTTGCAAACTACAAGAAAAACAGCCTTCATAAAACCCACCTTCAGGACTGTCACGAGGAACAGCTCTACTTAATATCACCTGGGAACACAGAGAAACCTTCAACATCTGAAATCAGTGGTGAGTGTCAGCAAGTTAGGGACATACATTCTATGTTTTATTCTTCTTTCAGTCATCTCATACTACATATTTTTTATAAGGTGTGTTTGCCCTGACCCAAAACATGTTATCAATCTTTGGATGGCAGCAATTACATTTTAAATCCAATTATTAAATTTACTTTTAGAAGTTGATAGAAGGATTTATTTTTAAATTATATTTATGCTGTTTCAATTTTAAATCAAAGTTTAATTTCTAATTTTAGAGACATATGCTTATTATCACGATCAGCAGATTAATTTAAAGGAGAACATGCAGAACCATTCAAGAAATAAAAGGTGAGTGCAATAAAAATTGTCCATCTATTACTTAGTGATAACTGTAGAGATCTTTCTGAATTTGAGAAATTCTGTCTAAGAGGACAAGAGGGCAAAAATCCTAAACAGTGTTAAAGAAGACCCAAGTTATCCCAGTGAAAATAATAGTGAGTAACGTTTATAAACTTAGGTGCATGCAAGCTATTTGTTGTACCGTTGTACACCTGTTTGTAATAACTAAGGAGAAAGATTCTTTGATAGGACAGTTCTGAGTCCCTGCAGTGAAGCTGTTGCTCTGATTTGAACTCTAAAAGACTCTGTCTGCTTTCATTGCCTACTGAGAAAATGAGTGTCTTCCCTGCACCAAACATGGCATATGTGAGTGCCCCACGTTTTACATTAAGAGAGTTTTGTCACATATCTACAGTCATCTCATACTACATTCTACAAACAAACCTTAGTGATTCTTGTTGTTAAATCTCATGTTCAGAAATAAATTCCAATATTTCAGTAGGGGAAAACATTTCATGATTAGTGGCAAAAAAATCAGAAGTAGTGACTTTCATTTAGAAAACAAGTAAAAGCACAGGAGAAATTACTTACCAGAGAGCTCTGTTTGCATCCCTTAGGGATGACCCTGTGAAAGAATCAGTCTGGAAGCAGAACCAGCTTTTTCAATTGGAAGAGGTAACTTTAAAAACTTTTTTTTTGCGTTACCTACTATCAGAGTGTTTTCATAATTCATTCACAGTAGAAAAGAAGTATCCACAACAGTTAGAAACTGAGATTATCTTATCTTAATTAACTTCTGTGGAATCCTCTTTTCCTTAATGCTTTAAATGGAAAGTCCAGAAAGAACAGTTTCTAGTTAAGTGATTCAGATGATAGTCTTTTCAGGTCCATAATTGACACAGTCTGATTCACATCCAAGCTGATGCCTGAAATACATTATATAAGTTACTCTTTACCCCATGTTATGATTCCGAGGCAGTGTCCAGAAACTATATGTAGGATACTTCAGTACTGTAATGAAGTTTTCTGCCAGTATGTATATAAAATCTTCTGTAGATGTTTTGCCCATAGTAGTCACCCAGGTACATACAGTACTGCTTAGGGGTTTTGTATTCCTTAACATAGCTTGCAGTGAACTGCATTTATCCTTTATGTAAGAGAGAAACTGAATGTTCCTCACTTAACCTGAGGTGCTGATCCAGCTCACTATTAATGCTTGTTTTTGAAAGTTTGCAAAAGCACAGCAGAAAGAGTACAACTTTGGAGTGAGTTCAAACCTTCACAAGATGAAGCAGGGTTAGTATCATTTACATACAATCAGTCACAAATCTGATTTTTCTCTACTAATGAAGATGAAACTTACTTACTTTTAAATCCAGGCAAAAGTATGTTCATCTTTTTAAGATGTTACATTTAATGAGTGCTCCTATTTTCATTCACTAGCATTACCAGGTAACTAAGTATTCACTTTCTCTTGAAAAGATAAATTCAGATTAACTTACTTCTGGTGAGTATTATCCACATATTTTTCATTTGGGTCCCTTAAGCTGATAAGCCAGCTCTGACAGTAGGGGTAGCTGCAAAAAACCAAATAAATAATAATTCACCAGTGAAGTCAGGTGTGTGTTTATCTGAATACCGCAACCAAGTTTATGAACATTGGCATCTTCTAACAGTGCCAGGTAAATGCTAGTCATCTTCTTTCTATTCCTGCAGACCTCTATTGGAGAAAACAAAACAAAACAAAACAAAACTTGGCTATTTCTTTTATATGAATGAATATGATCACAAAATATTTGACATTTCATTTTACTAGTCTCATCTTTACCAGCCTTTATTCTCTTCCACCAGACTATACCGTGCAGATCCACACACACAGAGGGAGGGGAGTCAGCAAAGAGATCCCCCGTCCTTTTTGCTCCCTTAGTAGCTGTATGGGTCAGCTGTGCTAGCTGTATCTCAGAGCAGATCTGCAAGGGGCCTCCAAGAGAAAAACACAGCCTAAAGCCCATATGATTTGTATGGCAGCCAATATGTACAGGGATTTTGATGCATTCTCTCCCTACCTCTGTTCTGCAGAACCTCTCCTCTTGGGTAGCACAGCTCTGTTGCTAGTGCAGACTGACAGCACAGCTGGAGCTTTGGGACACTCATCTCACACATTCTGCCACGATATTTTGTCTTGAGGGGAGGAGAACTGGGTATTAGCGTAACCCAAGCTGACTTTGCTAACACTTCATTCTTTAAATGGTATCTTAAAAATTTTTCAGATGTAGTGATCATGCTCAGTTTTGCATGCTGTAATTAGGAGCTGGATGCTTGGGAAATATTTAGTGAATAATTTTTCCTTCTGTTGGAGCTCATTTTTCAGATGCGGAGTCTCCGCTCAGCAGCCCATCTACCTGTTACTCTCCAAGACAGACAGAAAGCTGCTTCAGCTCCAGCCCTGACATGGTGAGTACTGCCCCTGAATGGGTTTACAATAAATGATTAGATGTACATTTTCCTAATTTAACAGACCCATGGTCTGGTCTCTTGATAACACTGAGCCTTGAGGAATTACAATAACCTGTCATGTTATGGGAAGTTGTTAAGCAAGTTTCTGCTCTATTCCTTGACATGAAGGGAGAAAAATTTAACACTCTGTACATTCTCAGCCATTACTGAACACAAAAAGGCCAAAACACAGGAATATAACACCTACATGAGAGCAAAGATGCTCCTTACCCGCCTTCTTTCCAGCAAAGGCGAGGAATACATCCCTGGAGAAAGAGGGTGCAAACAAGGCCAGCAGAAAATCCTGGCCTTTCAATTGATTTCATAATTTAGCTATGAGCTGATTATTAACTTTGTACATAGTCACTGAACTGTTTTAACAGCTGCATTCACACGATTCTGTTCATACAGTCTGAAGAGGAAGATTCAGCCAGAAAGAAGAAATACGTGGACAAGAGGTGCCTCCAAACAGACAATGCCAACCTGATCTCAGCCTCTGCAAGCACAGAGCCCCCCAGGGCCTCTCATAATGGCGTCGTGCCTCCCCAGCCCGGCAGCAGTCTGACTATGGAAGGAGACAGCCGTGTTCAGCAGAAACACTCCATCTCACACGCCAAAGGAAAGAAAGAGCACACTGCTCCATGTGAGGGCAGCTCGTTACACCAAGCCCAAAAGAGAGCGCAAGTCACGCAGAGCGCTAGGTGCGATGTTTGGGTGCAGACCGAGAGCTCTGACCCACAAGCAGGGAAAGTGGATGCGGCCACCCAGTGTGACCCCATGCGCGTGTGCAGCTGTGGGCGCTCCCTGCCCTCTGCCCGCAGCCCGCAGGGGCTGCATCCTCCCGGCACCGCTGGAGGGCACAAAACGCCCGAGCATGAGGCACTGCAGCCCGCAGTCAGCTCCGCGGGGGCAGCCGCGCTCTCCTCTGAAGCGGAGTATCTCGCTTTGGCTGACAGAACAACGCTAGACATTCTGAACTACATTGATACAATGAAGGAGAGAGAAGAGCAGTGACCGGCTGGAATGGCGTGGAAAGAAACAGAGTGAACGCTTCCACATGTTGTCCTGTTCCCAGTCGGTTTCATTTCACAGGTGTATTTTGATTTTTCTAACCTGGCTAGAAAAAATATCTTTTGTGGTCTGTTCGCTTATAAATTATTACCAACTATGGATCTCAGTCTATCAACTGCTGTCTCTGACTTTCTGTAGATCTCGAACTGATTACATAGGATTGATTTTACTATAGCTTATTAAACATAAACCTTAGGAATTGGGTTTGCTCTCCCACCTATAGGGTCCTGTGGCTTGCAGGTGACTTTGCTTCTCTTGAAAGTAGTGGAGAGGTTCCATTTCCCTTCAAGGCGGGTTTGATGTGCCTTAGTTCAGAACTCTTGTCAAATTCTCACCCATTTTAAGAGGCAAACCAGCATTTGGTGTACGTTTGTACTAAATTTAAACATGGAAGTATGAAAATGTTTCTGCGTTTCGTCTGCGGGTTGAAAATATGAAATAACTTCCTCCTCACTGCAGTATTTGGGTAAGGCTACAAATAACAACAAATAAACGTTGCTGATAATATTCTCTCTAAGTTATGTTCTTCCCCTTTAAAAAGATTCCCAGCAAAGATGGCTCACTGTGCTGCTGCCACCATCCACTTACATACCCATACATCTTCACACACACATATGCAAAGCTATGTCATGCGATGCAGGAGCTGTGTCGGTACGAGGTCGGTATGTTGTGCTTGTTCCCTCGGAGCTGTCATCAGCAGATTCACTGCCCTTATTTCCACAGGGTCAGCTTCCTTTGGTTCTACATTTTGTAATAGAAGGCCGCGTGGTTGTAGGGGTGCGTGTCATGCAGCGCTGAAGAGCCCCTTTGCCACTCTTTGTCTCTGTCCTCATCACCAAACCAGTGGCTCTATTTTCTGCCTGCTCTTCCATGTAAAACTAAAGGGGGTTTTTAAACTGTTCACCAGTTTGCAGGTTTATGGCCGTGTCCTTTAAAAACGGCATCTCTCAGAAGTGCCAGTGGGCTTCCCTCACTTGGAACAAAATAGCCTTGTCCCTTATATAAATAAATTGCCGACACAGGAAGGGATTTGCACAGCCAAACCGCTGCACTGTGTAACTATCATTTACCCACCTCACCGCCCACTTCCTAAGGCTCGACATAAGCAGATTTTCTTTTTTAGCTTGCCTCGATTTATTGTCAAAGCAAGCTGCCATGTCATCTCCTCGCTGAAACTGCTGTCATCATCTTCTTCACAGGGGGTTAATTTATCTGAATAATCCTTGTGGTTTGCCAGAGGCTCAGCACTTCCCAGTGCTCCGTAAGGCACAGTTTTTCACTCAGTGTTATGAAACAGCCACACTGACTGCTGCTGGCTCAGGGCAGGACACTTCCACGGCATTGCCCCAGCCAGCTCTGCACCGCACAGCCCTTCTGGTGCTGGGTGCCCAGCGCTGTGCACCTGCCCATGGCCAGCACTGCTCCCCGTGCTCAGCCTTACGGCCTGCAGGCCCTGAATCACAGAATACCCCGCATTAGAATGGACCATGAGGGTCATGAGTCTATCTCCTGGCTCCACACAGCACCACCCACAGTTCAAACCCTATGTCTGAGAGTGGTGTCCCAATGCTCCCCGAACTCCGGCAGCTCAGGGCCGTGCCCACTGCGCTGTGCAGCCCGTTCCGTGCCCGCCGCCCTCCGGTGCAGACCCCATCCTGAAGCCCTTTCCCCGCCCCTCCCCTGACACAGCTCCACGCCGTTCCCTCGGGCCCTGTCGCTGTCACAGAGAGCAGA